>CABFWO010000425.1:110311-141492 GCA_902155825.1 Timema genevievae
TTTTTTTTTTTTTTGGTCTAAGTAGGTTCTAAAATACTAACTAAATGGAACATTTCACAGCAGTTCTTTAGACAGGACAAATATTTCTTAACTTTAAATCACTAATAAATTACTATTCTTAAATTATTTAGGTTGTTATGATTGCACCTCATGATATATTTGATTTGAGAATGTCAATAATCCATTATAGCTCTGTTTAATGGCCCCCAACTATTCAAGTCTTATGTTTGAATGAATGATAAGCAAACATGCTCGTATAAAGAGTTCACGATCATTAGAAATATGGTTTAATTTTTGGTTTATATTTGTATTAAAGACTTAACCAAGTTTTTTAATACCAAACAGCATGATTATTACAACCTAATCTTTTATTACTAGTGTAAAATACAAATAAATTATAATAGTACAATATAATTATGTATTTACAATCTCAGCCTAAGCCGAATACAGAGTATAGAAATGAAGATCCTGAAAACCAAGATACAGAATACAAGGTGTGACAATATAAAAAAAATACACGATAGGAGTTATAAGAATAAAAGAATACAAAGTGAAAAAATGGTCCAACTATCGCCTGAAATGGTTTGGGTAAAACAGATGAATTCTGAAAAAGCATCAAGTGTAAAGCTAGAGAAAGAAGTGATGAGCACAAGACTCAGAGAGAGACCAACAAAGAAATGGATTAACCAAGTGAGACAAGATGTGAAGAGCAGAGGCGTGGAGTGTAATCAGGTCCAAGATGAAGAACTATACAAAGATCAAGGGAGATAGAAGAGACTTATAAGCCACACATTGGCCACTGGAGCTGGAGTGCAATAATAACTATTCAAAAACTCCACTTCTCAAAGGACTTAGCTCTGATTTATATTTTGTATTGGCAATTGCAGAAAGCGGTCAGGGACCATGAATCTTAAAAAAATAAAAAAACACACACACCCACACACATTCTTCATTAAAGTTTAATGACAATGGGTAATTAGCAGTATTTATTTAGAGATAGTGTACCAGCATTTGTGTGGAGAAAGATCAAATATTGTCTTGTGGAAGGGAAACCGATTAAAGATTAAACTCAGGCTTGCCAGGTTTTAATCAAGAAAACTGGAAGATACCTAATTTTATCAGTGATATGTTTTCATATATTTTTTTAGAGATTCAAAGAATTTTAATGTTAATCTATTCTAATTGAATAGAACTTAAATACAATTTATTTTTGGAAATATATTAAAGAGCTTAGAACATAAACCTAATATCAAAGATAATATAGTATAGACACTTTTATTAATATATGCTATTCTCTTTTAAAAGACACAGGATACTTTTAAATGTGAGTTAATACTTTATTGGATCAGTACCATACAATGTTAAAAAGACCAAAGTAGAAATGCAATGATTTAAATGAACTATATTATATTTACTCCCGTTTAAATTATACTCATATTATTTAAAGCCTAAATTCGAGACTTATTTTGGGATAAAGTTATACATTCATATAGTGCAGACTATAAGGACAAATACACCATAATTGTTTCATGCTTACCTATTGCTACTAGTTTTTACATATTTTTGTATTAAGATTTTAGGGTTTTCTCATAAGTCACCCTTTTTTTCCTCACATATTAGGTCATGAAGAAGATTTTGAGCTTGATAAAAATTAATGCTTGGAATGAAATCTGCTCACAATAGAACAGCATAGGTATCAACAAAGAGTTTTTAAAAAAAAGAAAACGTTAACTGTTGAATGATTAATAATTACATTTTGACGGCTATTTTAACTACAAGGTCATGTTCA
The DNA here is from genome assembly GCA_902155825.1 of Timema genevievae. Classification (NCBI taxonomy): domain Eukaryota; kingdom Metazoa; phylum Arthropoda; class Insecta; order Phasmatodea; family Timematidae; genus Timema; species Timema genevievae. The sequence goes on from CABFWO010000425.1 coordinate 112,101, forward strand.
CTATTATCATCAAATGTTTCCAGCCTGTGGCCAGATATGTTTAGTAAAATGCCTCAATCTTATTCTATCAATCCACCTTTCTTCCTCCTTTAATCACTTCATACTTTTATATCTCACTTGCACAATGCCTGTTCTCATTTCTTTCTATTTCTCCTTTGTGGTCTTTTTCCTACATACTTCATCTATGTCAATCTCTATGGAATCCTCTTCTTTTTTTATCCTCATTAAAGGACCAGACCGTCTCAGCTTTGCTTCCTCTATCTCACATACCGTGCCACCATACTATCAAGACATCAGCCAACCCCTCATGGCTTTCATCCCCCCCCCGCCCCACCCCCCCTGTTTCCATCTCATATTCATTTCCCTTACCATTACAAAGCTAAGTAGTGAGATACTTCCCTGCTTCACTCCATTTCTTATTAGAACCACTCCATCCACCTCTTTTTCATCTTAACCCATCTCGTGTTATCCTCCTACATACTCTTCCCTCTCATTACAACCAGGTGTATATTTAATATTATGAAAGGCAATAGTGAATAGTGTGTGAGGTATCTCAATTTTAAATAACATTGTCATGGATGAGAGGTAATGAAAAACATTCAGCGAGACAAATAAAAACAAAGCAATATAATTACATGTGGTTCTCAAAAGACGAAAGCATTTGTTGTATTATCTAAGGGTGTAATTGTAGACCATACAATGTCTTAATAAATGATGTGTTGACGTAAAAAGTGTTTTTTTAATGTCAATACATTATACCAGTATGTAAAGTTATTTCTTGATTTTATGGGAAATATTTAAAGTGAAAGACTAAGTGCTATATTTAAGTAAATAACTTAAGGGAAAATTTGAATTACTATGTATTATTGTATATTTTAGGGAAAAAATATTAACTTTATTATAATGGGTGAAGTGAATAAAAGATAGAGCCTACTTAGTAGAATCTAGGGCTTAGACTTAGTGCCAACTAATGTCGAAGTGAATAATTAGAAGCCAAGTCTAGGTAAATGTATCCTGCCCAGACCGTAAATAAAAGTATATTATACAGTGGTAGATACAACCCATCTTGTTTTATACTATGAATCAGCGTCCGCGTGAAGGGAAAGTTGAAAAACATATTGTTAAAAAAACACTTTCAGTACAACCGGTGTGGCAGGACATATTTAGAATGGGACATTTTTAGGTAGTGGTTATTTGTCAATGCCACACTTTTTTTATTTTTTTAAATCTCTTTGTCAATGCAGCTATGTAGTTATTAGTAAATCTTTAGACTAGGAAATTTTAGGTAGCGGTTCTTTGATAATGACACCCTTAGGAATTGTAGTTGGGTGTTTGTTTGGGTGTTTGTTTGGGTGTTTGTTTGGGTATTTGTTTGTGTGTGTGTGTGTGTGTGTGTGTGTGTGTGCGTGCATGCGCATGTGTGGACAAAAGATATGATTAAAAAAACACTGGTGTTGATGCGGTGAAGGCCTTGGTAAATAACTAAGGTGTGAGAGGTATCGTCATCCTTTTCGGGAAGTCAAGGTTCCTCCACGTGTTTCGTCAGCTACTGGCCAAAACTCCGCAGTTAAAATGTCAACATTTTCACTTTCAAATCGTAACAGCTATTTACATCTATTAATATCCCTCCGAACACGATACATTTTCTCATGTCTGACTGGCAGGAACATCGCCCTGATCAAACTGATGGACACTGCTGAAAAGCTAGCATGCCCCCTCCAAGTCTTAAAAAAAACCTAGATGTATCTCGGTGAAAAAGCTAGATTCTACTCTTTATTCACCCAATAAATCTAGCCCGTCCAGAAAAGTCAAGATACATCTAGGCATACTAGAGTCTACAACTTTTATTCACATAAAACCTAGATACATCTAAAAAAGTCCAAGACCTAGCTACATCTAGTTTTTATTCACATTGCTCAATGCTTCAAGAGATGTCACCATGTACACCATGAGAATCATTGTTTAAATCATCAGTATTACCTAGAAACACAATTATAAAGTAATAACTCTAAAAGAAATGGCAATGGATGGAATAATACATAATTGGAGATAAATTTAAATGACTATGTGTGATAAGAATGAGGTACATACAGGTTGTTCCCGGCTGGAACAACCCAAAATTTGGGTTGTGGTAGGGGATAAAAACATTATCTCAAAATATACTTCAGAAATATGCTCGTTTTCACTTCATTTTCGAGCAAAGAGCAAAAAATAGGAAAAAAAAACAACACTTTTTGTTTACAAGTTAGGAAGTTATTTACAGTTTAATATTTTTGTTTTGAAGATCAAGTGTCATTAAAAGTCCTGTGTTAGCACTGTAAACAACATTCGGTTCATTTGTACCAAAATCATGGTTTTGTTTAATTTGTTTAACTAAAGCCTCATGCATACTTAATAGTGGATATGCCGATATGGTATTTGTGTACAGGCTTTGCAATGGAAATGCTAACACAGCTTGCCGTTAATATGCCACGCGATTTTAGAACAGAAGACCAGTGTTCAGTTTAATATTTCAATGACTGAGGGAAACTGAGTAATTTATATAGTGCCCTGAGATAATGTTTTTGCAATGGTGCAGAATGAAAAAAGAGCAACTTCCATATTGTAGCATTTTGACCAAAGCCCATCAATAAGTATTAAACGATCTGGGATCTGGTTCGGAGATAGCATTTTTCATCCAGTCATTTGGAAGACATTCTCAGCTGATGGACGTTATCCATACAATATTCAACGTGTTCAGCATTTAATGCTGGAAGATCTGACATGTAGAAGAGCATTTTGCAATTGGTTTCTAAACAAAACTAATAACCATGGACAATAATTTCCTCAAAGAATTTCGTGGTCAGATGAAGCCATATTTACCCGATATGATATTCTCAATCAATGATCATATTTTGTCACATGCAAATCCTCGAACGATTAATGAACGTTTCCAAAATGGTTTTCAGTGTAATGTATGGTTATGAAAAATGGACAACACTTTGATTGGCACCGATTTTTTTTACCCCCTCGCTTGAATGTCGAAAGATTTATCGAGTTTTTGAACAATTACTTTTATGACCTTTTAGAAGACATTACTTTAAATATGAGACTGAACTCCTGGTTTCAACTGATTGGCTGTCTTGCACACTAAGCTAGAGGTCCTCCTGGATCTGTGGCTTGGTCTCCTCGTTTACCTGATTTTACGCCATTTGATTTTTTTTTATGGGGGGCACTCTCAATCAAAAAGTGTATGAAGTGTCTGTTAATGACCGCCAATCATTACAACAAAGGATAGTGCAAGCATGCGAATAAACAATAGACGCACTGTGTTGGTCAGTCACTCAGTCTGTCATTGATAGGTGCAATGCTTGTCTCTGCGGTGGGTAAATAAATAAATAAATAAAATTATAAATTACATATTTAATTTTGGTTTAGATTTTTGCTGTTGTTGAAAATGAAGAAACCTAGCGAATCTCTAAATGACATTTTGAGTTAGATTTTGGATCCCCTACCATTTCCCATAGTTTGGCCGTTTAACTTGGGAGCACCCAGTATATATGTCTTTGTGAACATAGTACATACAAAATTGTATTGAAAAAAACAATTAAAATGATAAGTTATAGCTTATTAACTTACAAAGACACAAGTTGCTTATTTGGTGTAACATTCTCAATATGCTGAACATTGCGGATACGAAATATGAGACGAGCTGGATTTGGGTTATTTGTAAGAACAGTCACAATGCCAGCAGGAAAAGAAACCATCATGTCTCCAGACAACTTCGCCTGGCATCTGAGAATAACAAAAATAATATTTATAGTGGGAAACATGTAGATCCAAATCAATTTCTATCATGAATGAAGCTATTATTATGATGTTGATAATATTTATTTTAACATACTGTGACCATAAACTCCACTAATATTATAATATACCAATTTTGAACCATTTTGAATTTTATTTATTTTTTGTTGTACAACTCTATGTAAAAATAGATATGGTTTTAAAATAAACATTGTTTCAGTTCATCCCTAATATTGACAGGATTTTATATATAATGCTAATTTATTTATTAAAACCTTTAAGGCTTAAATTATAAAATATAATTTCAGCTATGAGACCTATTCTATAAAATAAATACAATATTAAATTATGTGTTAAGAAATTTCCAAATTTAAAATAAGAAAACCTATTATATACACATATTGTGTTCAAATATGATACACCTAAATATCTTTTTTATTTTTGATTCAGTGAATGATAGTTATTTGTTATCTGTAGATCAAAATTATAATTCTGTTCATAGTTCACAAAATAATTTTAATCAAAGTATTAGTACTAATAATATATATCTAAACAAAATACATGCAATGCATGTAATGAAGACGGAAAAATAGAGGATTTCTAAGAAAATATTGGAAAGAAAAGTAGGTAGGAAAAAGACTGCAAGGGAGGCCAAGTAAGAGATGGGAGGAGTAGCTTACGGAAAGTGTTCAAAAGAGAGGAGAAGAATGGAATAAATTAAAGGAGGAAAAGTGGTGGAAGAATAAAGGAAGATGGAGAAGCATTTTACTAAACTTACCCGGCCACAGGCTGGAAACAGTTGTTTATGATGATTATATACTAATTAGAACAAGACTTAATAAAATTTAATATCAGTTATTTGTTTTAAGTGTCTTATATTCAACTCAAAGTTTCTTTGCAAAGATTTGAGAGTAGGTTTTAGTTTACAGTATATCAATGGTGTTATTTAATCCCTTTGCTTTATTTTGTCATGATAGATCTAATTGTTTATTTTTATCAAAATAATGAAAAAAAAAACACAACTATTGTATGTTTGGATATAATATATCATATTATGTTAGGTATTGTTTCTAAAGCATGTTTATTTGTGTGTCTATTAAAAAGTGACCTTCCAAAGGATAAATCTTTATCAATTCTAGTAAGGCTCATAATAAACTTTTCAATTAATTTTATCAGACATTTCAGGAATAAAACTATCAAATTTCTTGAATGCCCTTGAAAAATATAAATGATAAAACTTTTAACAAACAAGCTTTTATACCTTATTTTCATATTTATTTAAGTAACAAAATTATGTACTTAACTATACATTTGTAAGTAGTTTGTACAAATTGACAAAGCAAGGGGATGTTGTATAGTTTGTTTACCCAGTTGGTCATAGTGTAATCTGTTAAGGTAAGACTGTAACCTGTCAAGATAAGCGAAGTGTACATTTATGAACGTCTTATGAGGGCCCTGAGTACATTTAGAGCAGTTTATAATGGTTCCCCCATTTATCTTTACTCGAGATGCTCATAAATTTATTGTGGAATATGGGTCCAATTGTCTTGGCTTTAGTTTGAATCGCAATGATGACGATAATAATAATAATAATAATAATAATAATAATAATAATAATAATAATAATAATAATAATAATAATAGGTTTAACTTAGAGAGGACAGAAAGTAACCAAGAAATGATGAACCCATGGGTGTATACATTAAAGTGAATGTAAGAGATCGGGAATCCAACCCTTGGATAGTTGTGAGGGTCAGAACAGAGAAGCTAGACAGTACATAAACAAAGCAATGCCATAGTGTAGGAATTAAATGGTTTTGCTTCCTTAATACATTTCCAGTGTTAATTAAATACATAGCTTGGTGTAGAAAAAAGATATTATATGTTTTCATTTGTTAAATAGTAAGGACACTGGGTACTAGGAAACCCTATAATAATTAAAGATATGTAATTGATAATAGACCTAAAGCTATATTGTGAGTTTCAAGTGAATGCAAAGAAATACTACTACTTGAAAAAAAAAGTATGTGTCAGTCTAACTACTATAATAAACATAAGATATTAGCTGATAATCACACCTCTGGCCAAAATAATAATTTTCAAGCTAAGTATTTATTTAATTAATAAGTTAATAAAATAGGGAAGACCATTTTTCGTTATTGTTGAAAACCCAAATACAAGGTTGAAATTAAACATTAGGCAGTAAATACGTTATAACATTATAAACACTAGTTATAATCACTATTTTATGGACATTCTAAATTAAATACAAATGAATGAAAAATAAAAATGATTTCACAAATATTAATATTACCAATGCTCATGGTTTTGACAGAAAAGGCATCAATTGAACGTTACAAAAATAAAGATGATTTAAAAATGGAAACAAAGTTAAGAGTTTCTTTCTTATTTTCCATCTATATCCAAATTTATACATGATAGTAGAATGAAAGAAATTGACATGATCACTGGGTAAAGGATTTATTTTATGTATCGGTATTAATTTTTATTTTCAAATGGTAAAACTTATGATCCATCCAATTTAAAATTTAAACTAGTGTTAAAATTCTGATTTAAATCTTTGAAATATAAGAAAATTGTATAATTTTATTGATGGACTCTCTAACTCCAATAATGTTTTCACCTTAATATTATTGGGGGGAACATAGGAACACACCAACAAATGAAATGCATATGCTTGGACAAATGTCAATCAACCCTAAACAAAAATATATGCTTAATTAATTATTGTTAACAAAACTTGAGCATAAACTATTGTTACAGTAAAAAGATGTAATAAAGCTATGTCTAGCAGTTTTATTAATGCATTTTTTTAAATTTGATTTACGTTTGATACCCACTTCAGATGAAAAGTTAGAGAGGGATCTGTTTGATTGGCTTTGAAATCCACACAATCTCAGAAATATGTGTTAACCTGTAAGACTATGGCTTACTAACTAGAAATAGATGATTATTATCAACATGTTTTGTTTTGAGTGTACAACCAGAACGAGTAGTAATACACGGGGCTTTTAATCGTAATTTTGTTTTGGAGTTAATAGACAAGAGATTTTGGATGTTTTTAAATTAATGTTTTGTTACCCCGACACATACAATCTAGACTGACACATTTTTGTCAACATTTTCATGAAAAGTTTCAAGCCACTAGATGGGTCTATTTGAAACATAAGCTTCTCCAATGTCCCTTTCCTTCTCCCATGGCAATCCTCTCCACCCTTCAGCAATACATTCCTTTGCTTTCCTCTTGGTCTCCTGCCCCCTACTTCAATATCAAACATCTTCAAAGATATCCTATCCTTCTCCATTCTTCTCACATGGCGGTACCATCTTAGTTTCAATTTTCTATCCTGTCCTGCACTGGTTCCTCCTTAACCCAGGAGTGGTATGTGGGGTCTGTTCAATTTATTTTTGATCGTTTCTTTTATATTGCTGCGCCGATCAACACGTGTCTCAGTATAGCTGCCTCTTAATGTCCATAGAGTGCAGTGATTAGCAAGACCAGTTTTCAGTTGCTAGCTGACCGTTGCAACGAGAGATTAAAGTCGCTTGGGGTGTCCCACACCCTGCCACACTACTGCCGTTACCGTTTTTAATAAGTTGAGTGTATTTATAAAAATATATTTGTATATTTTTATTATAATATTTTTACTGTCTCATTATAATTTCAACCAAATAAAATAATAATATGCTTGTCCTTGATTTTATTGTATATTCTTGGACTAAATGACATAATTATTATTAATGGACAGCTATGAAATTGAAGCTGAGATGATAAGAGTCCTTTTCGATGAGGTTGCTGCAGAGGATCTGTGTGATTCAGAGGATGAAGAGGATGACAATGTAGAACACAGTGGCCACGACACTGATTCAGAGGATGAAAAGAAGGATGACAATGTAGAATACAGTGGCCACAACAATTTAGAACACAGTGGCCATTACACTGATTCAGAGGTTGAAGAGAAGGATGACAATGTAGAACACAGTGACCACGACAATGATTGTAATGTTGTAGAACAGATCAGAGGAAATATTCCTTATTATTTAGGCAAAGATGGACAAACAAAGTGGGGTGTACATCCATCCAGGCCGAATGTGAGAACATGAGCAGAGAATAATATTTCTCGTTTACCTGGTGTTGTGGGTATAGCAAAACAGGCTGTCACTCATGAGGACTGTTTTTCTTTATTTATAATTCCAGAAATCTTTAACATTATAGTTACTTCTACAAACCAGGAAATATAAAATAAAAAAAGTTTATACTCTCAACAGTACATTGTCAAACAAATCAATGTCAATGAGATTCCTGCATTCTTGAGATTGCTGTATTTGGTTGGCATTCACAAATCAAGTCGTCTTAGTTGGGAAGAACTTTGGGCAGCATCTGGCACAGGCATGGATATTTTTAGAGCCAATATGTCTCTTTAAAGATTCAGGTTTTTGCTATCTTGCCTTCACTTTGATGATAAAACAACTGTGTGGAAAGGCAACAAGCAGATAGACTTGACACAATTAGAGAGATCTTTGAAAATTGTGTTAGTAATTGTAGAGCCTATGTGACTATTGACGAGAAGTTGGAGGCTTTTCGAGACAGATGTGCCTTTGTGATGTTTATACTAAGTATGCCTGCCAAATACGGCATAAAGGTGTTTGCTATGGTGTATACGAGAATGTTTTATGTATCAAATTTGGAGGTATATGTAAGGCAACAGCCAGATGGACCCTATAAATTAAGTAATAAGTCTGGCGACATAGTTGAACGACTTATTAGCCCTCTATCTAAATAAGGTCAAACTATCACACTAGATAATTGGTTTACAAGCTATGATTTGGTAGATATTTTGGCTGGAAAACACAAATTAACAGTTGTTGGAACAATCCGTAAAAACAAAAGGGGAATTCCCCCAGAATTATTAAACACTAGAAATAAACCTGTTTACTCTACTATATTTGCCTTTAGGGAGAAAAAAACCCTTGTATCATATGTCCCAAAAAAGGAAAAAGTTGTATTGTTGATATCTAGCATGCACTATGATGACAAAATTGACGAAGCAAGTGGGGAGGCAATGAAGCCCGAAATAATCACATTTCATAATATTTCAAAATGTGGATGAATTATCTACGTCATATGATGTATCAAGGAATGGTAGGCGCTAGCCTCTAACATAGTTTTTTCCAATGATGAATGTAGCAGGGATCAATGCAAAAATAATATTTGACGCAAACATGAACAAAAAATGTGCGCGTGGAACATTTCTGAAAGGGCTGGCTGGCAGTAAAATTAATTCAGCCACATCTAAATGAAAGGCAACAAGTGAATATTCCAAGAGATTTAGCATTGACTGTAAAGCAACTGGCCTCACCCGAAACATCTACTTGTAACCTCCCACCAAAAATACCATAAAAGCAAAGTCGGTGCATGAAATGCCGAAGAAAAAATGACAGAAAAATTAAAATAACTTGTTACATATGTGGAGTGAACTTATGTATGGATCATGTAATAAAAGCATGTGAGGGCTGTATTGGAAAAAACCAAGCAAAGGAAGAAGTTGTTGAATAGCGTTTTGCCTGACCTGTTTTAAATAAATCCCTCTTCTGATGTAATAAAAAATAATAATTAAATAAATATTTGACATTATTTACTCTTAAATATTTCTAAATCATATTTTTGTAACTAAAAAATACTAATTCAATAAATACATATTGGAGAAAAATATAGGTTGATTAAATTTAACATTTGTTTTACCAATAATTGTCTGTAATATATGTACAGATAAACTGTTACTCAGAACTTTTTGTGTAGAACAAACTTATTATTTATTCCTGAATTTCATAACTATATTCAATGATAATTATAAAATGCATTAAAAAGATACTTTACACTGGAAGGTATTTTAAATAACACGTTTTTGTAAATTGCAGTAAATTTCAAAGGTAAAAATGAAGAATTATATAATACTAGCTTTTGCCCGCGGCTTCGCTCGCGTTAATGTAGATTTTATCAATAAATTCAGGTTGTCGATTGACACAGGGAATATGACAATAAAAACGATGAACATATTGAGGTTGTTAGTCAATAGAGGTAGAGATAAAGAAAAAAACAAACTACACAATATACATCAGGATTAAGTGTAGGAGTAGAAAAGAAGTAGCGGAGTGTGTGTCAGTAGAGTCACAGGTTATGCCTTGCCACGAATTGGAAGATCCTACTCCATCTTAAATTTTACTTACAGTTAATTAACATCCCTTATTTACTCCGCTTGTTCTTGACCGTTGCAATCATGGGCACAGAATAGATCATTATTTTAGGACGCTCCTATATACTATGTTGTATGTCCTTCCATTTGGCACAAATACATACAAATTCTGGGCATTGGACACACGCGAACAGGCTACATATAGCTGGCCATGGGAAAAACATGGCATTTCCAAATGCACCCCTGCTACCTGCAATGTTTGCCCTTGCGCTTTGTTAATAGTAATAGCAAAACTAAGTTTGATTGGAAACTGGAGTCTTTTGAATTGAAATGGTAGGTCAGTGGGGATTATTGGGATTCGAGGTATGATTACACTTTCCCCTTTTCCCACACCTGTTAAAATGGTGGCACAGATTATATTTTGCCCTAATTGTGTAATTGAAGCTTCGTCCCATTACATAAACGGGGTGCATCTAAATTTCGCATAAGCATAACTGGTACACCTAATTTCAATTGTAGTTTATGCAAGGGTACACCCGATAGCTCCAGAGAATTTAAAAACTCAGCGGGATATGAAGTGCTCTGTTCTGTGTCCATGATTGTATCTATTGACAAATACTCCTTTATTTCTCCCTGCACCTCTTTCAAAATGTCAGTGTTGATTTTGTTAACGATTTTATATTTTGGTGCAAGAATTGCTCTTGCACACAACCAATGATCACAATTTAAATTTAGTTGTAAGTCTGGGTAAACTTTAGCAATGAGCTCCACATCATTTTCCACCAAATTACAGAATTCCCCTGTAAGTAAAATACAGCCTTCAGCATCCGTGTCCAAACGTCCATCGCCAATTTTCAATAGTGTCTCTGCGTAATGTCCTGAATCTACGTCATTATAAAGGTGGACTCTCATATTCGTTGTTAGGCTGAATTTTTTCACTTTTGCCCACAATCTTGATGACTTGAGACAGGCTTTGATTTCATCTGCATGTGTGCCCCTCTGGATCACCGGTAGAGTTTGTCGGAAGTCACCAGCCAGTAAAACTACCATTCCTCCTCTCTCGCAAGTCCTGAAGATTTTGGTTTAACGCCTCTATAGCTTTTTTGTGGGACATCGTACTTTCGTCCCACACTAAAAGTTTACATTGTCGTAGCATCATACCTCGAGAGCTATTTTTGCTGAAATGAATAATACCAAACTTCTTACGACAATTTTGTCATTTACCATAACGGGGTGAACAGACAGAGCTTAATTAGCTGAATATAATCATTTTTAATCATTTTAAGATAGATGTGCCTAAAATAACTCGGGAACAGATTTTTATTCGGGGTATCAGATTTTCTTCTGGGATACCGCAGGTCCCTTTTTCTGTACTCCAGGCATCATGTTGCAATTAATTTATTCATATCAGTAGGCCGAGTTGTTAAGCTGGACGACCGTCTAACAGTTATTTTTTTTTATCCGTCAGGAACAGTACTTTTTTTCTGGATGAAAGGTACCCTATGTCCTTTTCTGTACCCATGACAACGTGTATGCGAAATTTCATGATGATCGGTCGAGTAGTTTAGGCGTGAAAGCGTAACAAACAATAACAAACAAACAAACAAACAAACTCACATTCACATTTTTTCTGGATGAAAGGTACCCTATATCCTTTTCTGTACCTATGACAACGTGTATGCGAAATTTCATGATGATCGGTAGAGTAGTTTAAGCGTGAAAGCGTAACAAACAAACAAACAAACAAACAAACAAACTTACATTCGCATTTATAATAGTAAGGATAACAGGTTTCACTAGAAAACCTAATTAAACTAGGTCACTTTTTTCACTAAATGAGTTAAAAATGTATGAAAATTAATATACATAACTCAGTTAAAAAAAAATCTGTGAGCCAAATTTTTAAAAAAAAATGGATAGGGTGTACAGATACCACTGGCGTAAGAATTTTAGGACACACTACTGCCAGGTTAAATACTCTTCTCACACTCTCATTTCTCATATTGTTCATTCTTGTCACTTCTATTCTGCTACTCAGAAATTTCCTTTTACAGACCTTTATTCTGTTTTCACTTTTCATCCAATTCCTTCATTACATACATTTCCACTTCATTTAATATCTTGTTTTATATGGCTTCAACACTATTGCCTGTGGTTGTTAATCTATCACTAGTTAAAGAGCTAATGAGTGCAGTGAAATCTCGATCTATAATTCTTGGATTTACCGTTTTCCCGTATTCATGGTTCAATTTCTACGGTCTCAGAACAAGTTCTATTTAAACAAGAGTACTAAAACTCACATCAATTGTTCCTTGATCCTGCATCTTTCAGTCAGAATTTGTAGTTCCTAAAAATGTTACTCCATGAATGATCGTTTTTAAGAAAGAGAAACACATAAATATTGGTACGATCGGTAGTAGTAACAGCGGTTAATGTTTTTGGATTGTGTTGTAGCAAGTTACAGTTGCGTGTCTTCGCAGCTTAACAATGGTCTGGAGGGGATGGCGTCAGCTTCGTCCGACTGGGGAAAGCCTGCCTGTATTTTAGTGAGACTAATTTCACTTAGCGCTTTTATTTAGTTGAGTACGCATTTCATCATATGTGTTCAATCTTCAACAATGATATTTATTATTTTTAGAATCATCATTATCTTTTGATAGAACAATTTTCACACATGAGGCTTCCTGTGAAACAAGTTTGGACTTTAGAAGAACGACTGCGTATTATAGAAGAGGGGGGAAAACCCCCATCAGAGAAGAAGATTGATGTAGCCAAGTGACTAGGCATTCAAATAAATACTTTAAACACAATTATTTCGAAGAAAAATGTTATCAGATATGATATGTGTGATACATCAACAAAGAAGAGAAAGACTGGCAAGGTGTCGAACCAGGGACAAGCTACAGTGAGCTGGAAAATGTCTTCTTTACCTGATACCAGCAGGCCAGATCACCAGGCGTTCTTGTAGAGAAATCCCTTAAAATAGCTGCAACAAACAATGGGGCTTGAGATCTTTTTAGCTTCAAACCGCTAGATATCCTGCTTTAAGGGTTTGTCTACCCTCGTTGGCGGTGTGTTGAGCTTTGAGCTCTCAAAATAGATGGCGTTGCTAACATTATACAAACTAGTAAATTCCAGCCATCAGGTTGGCAAAATTACTGGTTTGTTTAAACAATTGGGAGGCTGGCTGACCGATAATCAGTCAAGGCCGCAAGCAAACTTTTCCTAGAACTGAATGGACTGTAAAATGTGCAGGCGACCCAAGTTGGACTAGCCGTGGGGAGAAAAAAGTTGAGATACAATCATACTCTTGAGCAGAAAAATTAGCCTAGCAGCCATTCCGCAGTTACAGGTGTGACATTTGTATAAGATTTTCTAGCAAATAACCCTTTTAAAATACCTAAAATACAATTTTATTATGAAGAGTTTATTTGCAGTGTAAACCTCAATTTTTTTCTCTTTATTATGTCCCTTTTGGAATTACAAATAAATCAAATATTTCTCCAGTAGCAATATATAAAGTTTAGTCTTCAGCACATGCTAATATCAACAGATCTTGAATATCTGTCAAGGGTGTACTGGAAATTTGTCAAAACTTTTTAAATAACGAGAACAAGTTTTGACAAAATTTCAGGACACCCTAGACAGATATTCAAGATCTGTTGATATAAGCGTGTGCAGAAAGCTAAACTCTATGTTGCTAATGGAGAAATATTTGATTTATTTTGTCCAAAAAAATGTAATGGTATAAAAACTGTAGAATTACTCGCGTTCCCTTCTGCTGCACCTTAAACAAACTTTCTAGTAATAATTTACTTTGAATAATGAAAGTGAGCGTGATATTATAACATAAATTGTCTCAATTAAAAATTGTTATATTCTGTTACGGGTGTGACAGTAATTGTTATGGGTGTAACACAGTGCAAATGTAACATGTTTGGCCTACATTTACAATAAGAACTAGAAGTTTTAGTGGAAAGTTTTTATCTTGTATAAAAGAAGTACTATTAAAAACAATATATTCCATCATCATCATAAATCATAAACACAGTTAAAATAATTAAATATACCTAACTATAATGTATGTACAGAGACAAAGAGAACATCTTTTTCATTCATTTTAAATAAACGTTTGCCATGACACTTATTTAAAAACATAATTTTAATTTCTTCATCCTCTTCAGGTTCATTTTGGCAAATATCAACATATTAATGCATGTTATCCTTATTTTATAGAAATTGTACCAAAACATATTTTCCTATTTTCAAGTCTACACTGCTTGGTGTAGCAGAGTTTTGGGGTAAATATTTTTTATCCTCCTCATCTTTAACTTCAACAAGTTCTTCATCAGACGAGTCTTTCTAGATCTCTTCTTATCAACTGGTCTTGGAAATGTGTCCAAAGACACAAAATTTTTGCATATTGGATTTGGAAGTACAGCCAACAAGGAGACAGTTTGTATCTGCTTTGATTGTAATCCTGGCATGGCGTTAACTTATTCCCACCTATTAGTTAACAATTCTTTGTCCACTAATATATCTTCAATCATTACACATAATATTGTCACTTCATGAACAACTTTAGATGCCCAATCAAAAAAATTTCTTTACATTATTTACAATCCTACAGCTGAACCTCACTTAATTTTCAACTTTTCTCTTGACCGTCCTTCCAACCCCAACGACGGAACCTTTTCCATGAGATGTGGCGAAAAAATACCACTCTCTTTGTATTCCAAAATCTAATGTGAAATAACACAAATTTTTGAGAGTATACTTATTTTTAAATTGTTCAGCACAACTATCAGAATGGAAAAATACTGTTTTTGTTTGCTAAAACTTGTCTTTCAAACATTGTTAAATTTTTTTCACGAATGTGTAAACTGAGAATTTATTGGGTGCAATATGCCATCACTAATAATTGCATATGAGCGCACCACTTTGCTACTCAGCCAAACACAGCATGTAAAAATGGTGACTTGATCATGGCTCCAGTGTGCACTTTGTATTTCATCTTGTTAACATTTTTAACAGTGATCTAAATTAAAATAAAGTAGTTAAATTACAGTGTCTTACTCCTTAAATGGCCCCTCCATCAAAGCTTATACACCCCCAATAAAATTATCACCCTTGTCACAGCCAGGACATCTGAATCATAAAATTTCAATGAAAGACAGAGTTTTCGTTTTGATACTGGTTTCTGTCAATACATTTTAATTTTAAGCAATGTATATCTACTAGGTAGGCCTATATTATGTCTATTTATTTAGCATACTTAAAAAACTTTGCATTCATAGTTAAACCTAGGTTAGACACACTTTTTGTCTAAGAAATATGTGTGTCACAGGCCTACATACATAGAACAGTGTCGCAACTATACAATGTGTTACGGGTGTGACAGATTTTAATTCATGTATTAAGTTGAACTTAAATTTAACCATAAACTTTGATAAGCTTCATTATAATCTCACTTCTGGAAAATAAAAATAAATTCTGATCCTTATTTAAGTTTAGAAGTAAACTTAAGTGTATTTTTTGCTACAGGTGACACTGAGATATGAGCTCATTATCACCTCTTAATCTGAAATTGACATACCTGAAAACAATATCTCTACGGATTTTGCAAGTTCAATGATGTATATTCACTTGACTGACTTTAAAAATTGTGTACCCAAAAAACGAGGGAAATGACATTGTCACCAACAAAACAAATAATCCCAGCAAAAAAAGCCAAAATCCGGTTGGGGAATTCTAGAGGCCGAAAATGTTCAAGATTACAATATTTTCTTTATAAGTATGAATGTTTAGACGGAAAGAGTGAAATCATAGTTTTGTGGAAAAATACAGTCCTTTGAAACTGAACTCATGCCTCCCAGCATATGGCGACATTTAACTTCCTTATCCCTCCCAGTGGTGTAAATCTTTCGGTAGTTTGTATGTGTAATAAAACGGGCTGAATGACTTTTTCATAAAAGTTCTCAAAAATAGCAATTTACCTTGTTGGCGGTCACATGCGCTAAGAAATCGCCTTTCTCGTATTAGCGCAATATACTGGTTTGTCATTGACAGAGAGGTGGGGGTTTAAATCCTTGCTGAAGGTATTTCGGGTAGATCTTATTCAATTGTTTCCTTCTATTTTTCCCACACAAATGTGAGTACATTTCCTGTAATTAACTCTAACTACATCACCACCACCCCAATATCGTAATTAATATACATCCATTCAGCCCGGACGGGAAGTAAAACCTGGTGATTTTTTGGCATATATATGTTGATTACTTTTATTTCTCATTTGATCTAAAACTACTGACATTAGAGTATAAATAATTTCAACATAACTCTATTACTGCCCAGTTTCGGTAGTTATTTTTCCCCATGAAACAGGGTCACGAACAACTGGAGATTATCAATAGTGACAAAAGACTAAGGTGGAAAAATATGACATACTGGTCTGTTAGAGGCCTCGGGCAGTTTGACCAATAATATGTGATTAGTTGATCTGTTTGAATCCCAATCGAGTCGAGTTCTCTTAGTTCTAAATCCTAACAATATGTGAACTAACATGGGGTAGGATTCGGAGCGCTATTATCCTTTAGCTTGTGAAACCCGAAAAAAAATTATACCAGTATTTCACGAGCTTTGGTCAGTTGTGTACCTATTTTGGGGGCCATGGCTTAAGGGGCTGTCTTTAAATCAAGTAGGGATTTTGGGGTGAGGAGAGAGGTTCAGTATTTCACTACATTTTATTACAAGGAGGTGGGGAGTCAATGTACCCCTCCCAGCACTTTATGAAATAAAAGGCATACATGTCTGTTGTCTTGCAAAGTATAAACGGTCGATACCAAATGTTAACAAAGTTTTAGCAGTAAATTAAACAAAACTTTAATAGATGAAAAGAAAGTCTACATTAAAATCTGCGTTAATTTTTCTATCAGACTTAAATACGGGGGTGATTGTTTTAAATGTGGTGAGTTAAATTTAGGAGTACTTTATGTTGTATTTACATTATATTTTATGATTCATAAAACTCTGTGTTACGTCGCGTTTCTCTGGAGGTACAGGTATCACAGTTTGAGAATCACTTCTCTATAGTCTAAGCCAGACGTTCTCAATCGGGTGTCAAGCCACCCTACGGTGCAGCGAGCAAATATGAAAAGTTAATAATCGAGTCTATAAATATTGCACTAGAAAAATATTCTTGCTTTAGTTATTATTAATTTTATTTTTCTATGATACCTTTTTAATTACATAAGAGTGGTTTTATTTTTAGTATGTCATCCACTGAGTGTTTCATAAACTCAAAACACATGGACATAAGGACGTTTCATACAAAAATAGCGTGAAATATAGGGGATGTATCAAAATCTACCGCCCTGATATAGATAGAGATGGCGAAACAATGTTTTATGCTCAATAAATCATGTGTGTAAAATCATAGTGTTGAGAAAAATACATTATTTCAAGATGATACACAATGCTCTCATTCATACGCGACACAATACCCCATATCCGTAGTATTATAAATGTAAACATATAATGATCCTCGTTCTATCGATAAAACATAGACTATTAAAAATAAATTCAAGTTTCCCAACAAATTAAATACCTCTAGGCCTGATTGTTTAGTTTTAATTTTAAATATATGTACATGGATGGACCTTATACATTAAATGTGAATATTCTGAACCAGAACATGACACACCCAAACATATTCATGTAAAATATAGAACACCCAGTTCCCAGCCATCAATGTATCACTATGTAGGGGGAAATAAAGTCTGTTCAGTGTAGGAATTGTTTTCTGAAAGACCTTTTTCCCTACCAAAAAGCTATTATATAGTAGGATATTGGTAGGAAAAAAGACCTTTCAGAGAGTAATTCCTATCGTGAATGGAGTATACCTAATTTCACCACAATAATTATTTAAGATATGGTGGGAACAAACACAAAGTCCTAAATTCAGTAAGCAAACGTGCTGTCGTGAAATTAATAGTATAAATATACATTTATTTATTTTAATTTACCACTAGAGCCTATTCCATTTTAAAAATATTATTTAATTTAACAATAACGTACCTTAAATAATTTAAATATAGTTGAAAATTACACCTATACATGGGAATAGAACCTGTATCAAGGTGTCATTTACATTATTATGTTCAAATAGATACCTGTGAAAGGACTTGGATACATCCCAAATAATAATTGCAGTGTACTAGCTTGTAAATTAGTTACAGAGCTTATTACAAATAAATGTCATTCAGGCTAACTTTGATAAAAAAACATACTTAGCTATAAAAAAATTAGTGTCATCAATATAATATATTATTTTCATACAAGCATTAAATTGGGAACCAATGTTTAGTAATAAAAAAAATAGCTCCGTGTGTAGGTTCCATATTTATTGAACGTCCTAAGTAGTGTACATAGATTAGATGTAAGTATCAAGTATAAAAACAGTTTTTAAATAATGATGATGATGATGATGATGATGATAATCATAGTAAGATTCAAATTCAATTCGGAGTTTAGAATATTTTTCGGATTCAAACCAAAATTTAAAATATTAGTATTGGAAAGATATGAATTTGATTTGAAATATCGAATCTAAATAGATTCTAGATTCGGATTTGATGAGTTTAGCTTAAAATTTTAGTTTACAATTCTTACTTGCAAATAAATACAATCAGACCAGAAACCAGTTGCGGAGTCGAGTGAATAAAGAAATTAACTTGAGTTTCAGGTGGTAAAGGAATCACACGGGAAAGTGAATATCTTCTTTTTTTTTAAAAAAAAAAGTAGCTAGGCCTACCCTTTTTAAAATATTAATCAACCTTTGCACATTGATTGAAAAAAAATTGTGTGATCTTTATTTGATGTTTCACCTTTTGAGATTAGTGTTATTGCATAGGCCTACATTTTTTGTTAATAAACCTAAAATGTTTCTATAGTGATTATCATCATATTTTGAAATATTTTATTATTGGATTGGTATTCGAAAACTTAACATAGTGAAATATTCAACAGGGATTTTCTATCTGAAATATTATCATAGTAAGCCTAAAATAAATTTTTTGATTCAGATCTGAACCTATTTCTAAAATAAAATATTCAATCCAATTATTTTAATTTAAGTAACAGATTCAACCAGGATTCGATTTGATTAAATAAAACTATCATAAGATTTGATTCTTAATTGATTCAATTTTTTTAAGCACGAGATTTGATTTGAGTCAGCCAAGATTCGGATTCGATTTGAAATTGAAAATAATGATGGATTCGCACAGGCTAAATAAAAGGCCTAGTAGTAATGTTTAAATTTTTTTTTTAAATTAATATTATTCTAGACACCAAACATATGTATTTAGAGCTTTGCTAGCAATCTTTTTTATTTAGTTTTATAGACATTGAGAGTTAGCAGTCGGTAAGCAATAGCTTGCTCAAGCGTCATAGTTAGGAAAAAAATAATCTTTATGCATTAGCGCTCTCTGTATTTGTGTTTATGTTTTGGCCTCATTGAACAAAAATTGACAAATATAGAAGATTATGGATTGAACTAATGGGAGAGGCACTGGAGCCCCTCCAAAAAATGAAATGAATTGAAACCACTATGACTGTAATTTCCATATTTAATATCTGGAGAGTTAGAAATTTGTATCACATTTAACAACTGGATCCAAGGCCGAATTTATTTTGGGAGTTGTATTACTTTTGGTAGCTCGTTGTCAACTGTCAAGTATTCCAGCAGTTGGCAAGGTATTTTTTAAGCATCGAATCCCTCTTGAATTTTTTTTTTAAACATAGCAATACTTCCATCGGGAGGTGTTTAAGAACCCTAAACACACCTTCTCCTTTCACCATTTAGTAAGGGATTGATTGGCTGACACTTCCACAGCGATGACCACATTTGTAGTCCTCTTTGGTTTTTTATTCCCACGTCAATATATACTTTAAAATATATAGTTTACCACATTATCAGTAAATTAATACATTCAAATTAGTCAATATTATTATTAGCACCACGTCTTACTACCCTTTCGGGTTATATACATTTACGCTAATGTATAATGGTAGGGTGATGAAATGGAGGACCTACAGTTTAACATGGGATCCGAACCACGGTGGAGGCTTGGTATTACACACATTCACAAATTTTGATTGATACACATCTTGTCAGAGAGGTGAAGGAAGGGTTTGACAATCAGATAAATCTGTGCCGGGACCGAGGATTGAACCCCGGACCCCCAGCATAGAGGTCAGACACCTTACCCCTAGACCGCCAGGTTACCTAATTAGTCAATAAAAGCTGTGTAGTAGGTAGACTTATAGTTATTTTAATCACATTTAAAAAGATAATAAAATAAGCATATTCACACTTTGACTACCAAAAACTTCGCTCATTAATTTTTTTGAAAAATAACTTATTCTAAAGTCCAATGAGAGTCAAATCTTAGAACGTAAAACAAATGTAGAAAATAAAAACATATTGAGAAAGTCTCCAAATTACATTTAGACCATATTTTATTTAAAATAACTATCTTTGATATGAGCATGAATGCCTCTTTTTATTTATTATAATACCGGTAATGGATTAAAAATTCAATGTGCAGTAATATTTTTATACTCTGAATATAACTTTAACATTTATTATTACAACCTGCAATGCTCAAGAATAAGAAAATACATGAAAAAATGCAGGCCAGGAGTGTGGATTTTTACATGTTTTACTGCCTCAGTTATATAAGGGCTAATGTCATAAAACTTTGAATACGGAGAAGCATATGGAATTTTTCTATGAAAATAATTTATCACTAGAGTGAGACTCATATAGGCCGACACTACAAGTAATTAGGGACCAAATATCCTTATTCAAACAGCAGTTAAGACTTTGTTAGTATTATAGTTACTTAATAAATTAAGACGTTTATATTTAATTACGAAAATTTTCATAATTGGACATTGGCCCTTCTTATCCCAATGCACATAGTACTAATGTTTCCTTGACTCAAGGTCAAAGGGATTAGCTTCACCTTCCAATGCCACCTGGATTCCGATACAGCAGGTTTGCCCACATTTTCAAAACGATACTACCTTGTATATGGGTAACGATCATACTAACGGCACCTATTATCAACTAAGATAACTATTTGTAGAAGGAGAAGTTGTATTAAAACCATGTATTTTTACTAGAGTGTCGACTTGGGAGTCGTTAGGAGCTCAATATCGGCATGATTATTGAAACTAGCCCAAATTTAAAAATACATTTAAACAGAAAAATGAATTATTCATTAAATATGTACTATAAGCAAACACTCTAGCTTAATTTTACAAGGAAAATAAATAAATCAATTAATAATTTTTGTTTTCCCATTTAAAATGCATTGAAATGGAAACATTTTAAAGAAAATATTTCAATAACTATTTTTAGCATGGTTTGAAAATTCCATAAGAATTATGAAAGATGCCCAGATATGTTACCAAAATAAATAATAAACAACAATGTTGAATTATTAAATTTTTTTTGTTTAGAACCATGCATTTATGGGTAGGCTCAGCCTTAAGCCCTGTATTTAAGAAATTGGCTGGGGAGAGTGCTGCTGTGGACACCAATGCCATGGATCTCTGGTTTGAGAGTCTTTCAGAACTAATGGAGGGAACAAAGCTTGTAACATTTATAATACGGATGAAATGGGTCTATTTTTTAATTGCTTGCAAGAACAAACATTTGTAATGAAATGAGAGACCTGTCATGGAGGAAAAATTGCGTAGGAGTGACTGATGGTACTACTGTGCACAAACAGCGATGGCTCAGACAAATGAGTGCACATCAATATTGGAAAGTCCATGAAACCACAGTATTTTAAAAATGTAAAGAAACTACCTGTAGGGGGGGAGGGGGGAGAAGAAAAAAATAGAAAGTGTCCGGTTGAGGTGCATGGGTTTGCTTTCTTTCTTTCTTTCTTTCTTTGTGTTTATTGCAATAAGTAACCAAGGCATTTAAATTTCAGTCATGAAAAGAAAATATCCTAGTGGTGCAGAAAAAAAAAAGTTGAAAGAACCAGTGAAAAGGGCTACTGGTGCTGCGTGGTCTGAAGAAACTTTATTAGTGAATTAGAATAAACCTCTTTTTCTACTGGTAATGTATTTATTCCAAAAGTTTGGTCCAAACCTACTGCTTTTTTTCTAAGGGATCTCATAAAGTTATTGTCTATTGCCGTCCATGCAATGGGTGTTCATTAATGACTTTAATGTTGCTTTCAAGAATTTTTCCATTTTCTACAACACAGGAAGCGTTTTGCTATATTAGATTCAGAAATTTCTTGGGGTGGGGGGTGAATCCCCTTCCAAACTTTTTATGATCATTCGTTTTGAGTTTTAAATTTTTTCCAGCGTGCTTGAGATGTCTCTTATACCTGCCTGACAAATTAAAATCTTATAGCACAGTGAGAAATAGATTTTTAAATTATTGTTTTGGCAATTATAACACCCCTACAAGGTTCCCTAATGGTCACAGCCAAAGAAATATTATGAATAATAAATTCCTCTAGAAACTATCTAGAGTTAGTTTTTGTGGTAATTAATGGCAGGGATTAAATGGGCTACATTAAGACTTTTAAATGTTTAACATTTAGAAACTTACATAGTGCCTCCTACCTCCAAGTCTGAAAATTTACAATGAACACTTATTAAATAGACATAAGTGATGGCTAGCTAGGGTTTCAGGGAGGGAAGTGAGATTTTACAGCTGTAATAATTTTTATCCCCCTCTAGTTTCATTACCCTCTTATATTTTTGAATATGAAATGATTAAAAAAATTCAAATAGCTTCTAAATCTAAAGGCAATGATTGAATTAACATTTTAAAAATCAGATAAAAAATGTTTTAAATATCTTTTAGAGGCATAAAAAAATAAGTATGAAGAAAGACCAATCCAAATAGATTCTATAATAGAATATTTAAAACAAAATATTTATTAACGCTCCAGTAGCTTGCTGGTTGCCGGGGGAGGACACTCGGAACTCTTTAAGCTTGGAGAAGGGGGGCCAGTACCTCAAAATCCCTTTTTGGTTAAATGACCTCCTCCTTACACAATAAAGTTTCTGCCTTCACTGAACCAACATAGATAATATTAGCGATTATTTCGTTTTTCTCAAATATAGTTAGACGTTTAAACACGCTCCATGCTAGCTGTATTTAAACGTCTTTGTGAAATTCATGAGGAATGGGAGAGATGTATTAAAACATCTTCCATTCTGTCATGTGTTTTAAATGTATTCAGATGTTTTAATATGTCTCTAGAATTGATTGGAGGTCATTTATGTATATTTAGTACCAAAATTGTCACTAGATCGCACATGAATTCGTTATTTTGATAGCAACATTCAATCTTTACAGCTGTCAACGAGTCAGGTTATAGCGACCCTTTTTGAGATTAGTTCCTGTTCTTATCTGCAATCATATTTTTTGTTTGCATTTTATATTTATTATATGAGTAAAGGGGTTTTTAGTATCATTACTTATTTTTATTTATTCACATTTTTTAGTAGGTTTATTTTCTCTCATAAATATAATATTTTGGTCTACTCTGTTTTTAAATGAAATTTTCTGAACAGTTCTCAGCTTTTTTCATTTATTAAGGCAGTATTTATTTATAATGTTTTTATCTTCTCTAGATATTGTATAAAAAACTGGCATTTCCTATATTTGTATTACATTTTATTTATTTTTACACATTTATTCTTGTGTGTTGACAAAAAAAAATCTGTTAGACGAGACACACGATATCAGACAATGTGTGTAAAGTTGGTTTGTGTTTTGCATCCTATTGTGAAATGTTTAAGGGGGAAAAAAAAAAAGTTTATAAAATTTTCTGTTTGCTACTTTGAATTTTTAGTAATTTTTAATGTTTACTATAGCCTATATTGACATACTTTATAAGTTACACTGGTTCCCAAACTGTGGTTAACGAAATCTTCCAAGGGGTCCACCAAAATATTCCCGTGATGGTGGATTTTTAATGAAAAGTTTGGGAAATTTTGTGAGGCACTTTTACTAGATTCTATTATATAAACTTAATGAAGTTTCTGTCCATTATCTCTTCAGAAAACTATGCTTACTTTTTCTATACCCTCACCAATAATTTGTTTCACTTTCCACGATAAAAACAGGCTCAGAGATGAAAGTGACTTGAAACTTTATTTATTGTCTGTGGTTCCTGACTTTAAAGCTTTGTGCCATCCAAAGCAAGTACATTCTTCTCATTAAGTCCCGCGAAGATTAGAGGAGCTGTTAAAACTGGTAAGAAACTTTTGAAACGTAAATCGGTATGTAATTTTGTGACTATAGGAAGGATTTCAGTTAGTCAATGCAGTATTTTCCAATACCACTTAAAAATATATATATGAAATGTGTTAATATTGTAACAATAAAGATAGTAAAATTTTACTACTTTGATTATTTAATTTCAGTTTTAATTTTCAAAATAGTTGTATAATTATTTGAATTTGCACTTACGTTGCTTCATTATTCTTGCATTATTTTTGGTGGGATATCCCACAGTTTCGAAGTAGGTTCATTTAAAGGTATTAAAACCTTTTGATTGCAATTAATAAATACATTTTTAAAAAAAGCTATAAAATTAAATGCATGGCTATAGATATTTATCAGGGGGTTCGCACATCTCGGATGCTTGTGAAAGGGGTTTGCGAGTATAGAAAGTTTGGGAACCACTGTTATATATCATTAATCTATATTTCAAATTAAAGAGCATAATCTGACCTTTAAAAGGAAGTAAGTATCATTATATCATATTTACTTTGTTATTAGAAAAATCACATATTATGTTTAAAATGGCCAGCATTTCTGGCATGTACCAAGTATTTTCTGTCAGCAGTGAAAGTGTTAAAAAGTTTACTTGTAGAAAAGGTTGCCACTCCTGTTTCATAGTCCTAAATTGTACATTTTTCAAATAAAGGTATTTCCAACTTGATCAAATGTATTGAAAACTTTATCTTTAATATTAAACTGCAAGATGTTTGAGCATTGAAGCTGGACCTACCGCCCTATATCTTATCCCACTCTCTCATTCTTGTTTCTTTTCCGATCCAGTTTCAACGTGACCTCAGAGCTACCATTCAAATATTTTCCAGTTAAAATGTTTTGTTTCCTAATTTAAAAGACTTAATTGCTTTTACAGTTCTCCCCACATTCACTATTACTTACTATTTCCTTTTTCAATATTTTGTTATAATCTACCAATCTTTGTTGCCTAAATAATTAACACAATCACAAACTATTTTTAAAAATGTATTTAACATTAGAATACCTGCATTCTCGTACTTTCTCGTTTTTAAACCATAATTAAGTTCGGAATAATTTTGTATTACAATATCCATTGGGGTTTTCTGAGTCACAGTATATATGCTCTAATCAAATGTAGTAAAATAAGCATTGCTTCACCATATTTGCAAGAATACTTAGAAAAAAAAGACCTAGTCTATCCACACTGATCTATAACCAAGTTTATCTTTATGCATTTGGAATTTCTGGGCAATATCATTATCAGAAAACATTACTATGAAAATATTACTACAAGAAGAAAAACTTCTAGCAAAAGAATGTATCACTATTTGTTTAGTAGCCTACAATATTAAAACACGAGAACCTTCATTTTTACAAGGAAACTCTGAATAGAATAAACTATGTGGGTGGGTGGGTGGGTTGGGGGAGGGGTGGGGGGTGGCGTATAACCTGAACAGGTAGTAACAGGCAGTGCAAAAAAATAGTTAAGTTTCTTATTTCAAAACTACTACATAGTCATTATCAATAGAATGTATGTCAAGTACACCTTCACAATGTAGGCCTACATTATTATTATTATTATTATTATTGTTATTTAGCACCGCGTCTTACTACCCGTTCGGGTTATACGCCTAAGTACTAGTTACGCTAATGGATTAGGAATTGGGAGGGTTGAATTTAGAGGAAGTGAACCTGCATTTGCGTGGAGGGAGAGTGGAAAACCATTTAGGAAAAACCACTCCCAGTTCACCCGACCGAGATTCGAACCTCGATCTCCCCGGCCCTCGGCGGTAGAGCTCAACACGACTGGCGCGTTAGCCAACTACGCCACCGAGGCGGGTGTAGGCCTACAGATGACACTATATTTTTAGCTGCAGGGACTGAGTCAAATATATTTTTGGCTCCCAAAAGCAGCATTCATTATAAACATACAAATTTCCCTTGGCATGAGATTGGAATGTTACTTATATCAAAGTTAGTTTACAACAAAGTACAATGTTCTCTACCACTCTTTGGAGCCATAGACAATATGTTAACACTGTACTGTTCAACCGACCATTCTTAAAAAAAAGTCTTTCCTTCGTCTATACACAAAGGTCACAAGTTCAATAGGTATCTGCAGAGTACTCATACTGAGACAAGCTTGCAAATTGTAGTTTTTTTTTGGAAAGATGGGGTAGGGGCAATAAGGGCATGAGCTGAAGAACACACCAAAGAGGGAACTGTGCAGGCTGAAGGTTACATTACAACAACATTTTTAAGTGGGGTTTATTTAAACTTTCTCAGTTATAGGTGGCTCATCACTGTTAATTTCCATGGCAGAAAGCCCTGAACTTTGTGTTACTGGCATAGAGTTTGTTAGAGTGGGGAGAGGGAAAGGGTGAAGTTGACTGTTAGCATATTTAAAACGGTTTTTTCCTTCTTCCTATAGCATGAAGAGGCCGGGGGTTCGGGGGTGGGGTGGGGGGTAGTGACTGGCAAAAGAAACGTTAACAAGTGAGAAAACCTTCCCCACTGTGAGGTCATCTACAAGGTCAACTACTTGTGAAGCAAACAAGACCAACCAGAGGGGGAGTATTCAAGAGGTGGCCAAACTAGTACTTTTCAACATTGTTTAAATTTTAAATATCAGGGGTCTCACATGATGAAGCACACTGCCATATCCAACATTTCTCTTTATATTTAAAAGAGGCTTAATATTTTACCAGTAACTGATTTAAAAATTTTAATTTTTAGCTCCTGAAAAAAATTCAAAATGGCAGAGTAACTTTAAAGTCAGTGCGGACCTTTCTTTGGAGGTCTCTTGTGGCTAAACGTTAAGACTTATCAAAAAACGGATTGCACCAGCGGCTACAGATTTAGCGAGATCCACAAGTTTGGTCCTTTTACATTTTATCATATCTCCATCAGTTATACTTTAGAAAGAGCTAGATTTTTTGATTTTAAGTAAATTTTGCACATTTTCCACACATTTTTTAATTTTATGACAAACTTATGGGATGCTTGAATCATAAAATTTGGCAGGCATATTAGTAAACCCAATTGCCATAAGCGTGCCAAATTTGATGATTTTAGCTGCCCTATAAGTATGGAGAAACTAAGATAATGTGTGAAAAATACAATACAATACAATACCGGTAACTTTATGTTGTTGCGTTCAAAACAACGCTAGAATTACATTAGTTTACATTCACTTGCAAAGAAAACTCACTGGGAGTAAAGCGAGTATAAAATATATGCATGTAAAATATAAATAATTAACATACAAAATATTTATATAGGCTTTTTTATAAATAATTCAAATAACTCATTCATTTAAAAGATCTTAATAAATTATATAAAAAAAGGACATATACCCTTCAATTATTAATAATTCAAGGTTAAGATATTTGCTTTTAGGTTGCGAAGCTAGTCTGACTAATACACCTATCAAGTGTGTTCTATGTGCTTCAAATTACTCAATTTGCATATTATGTTCAGCTTTTTTAAGCTAAATAATTGTTTAGTAATCATAAAGATGTGGTGTTAACAAATAAAATGTGATAAAATATTAAATAGCTATGAACATTAGATTTATTTGGATAAACATTTTTATTGTATTAAAACCAAACAATTCTTGCTTTACAAATAATTCTCATATATCAGCATTTTAAGTTTTTAGGTCAAAGTGAATAAAAATAAATAAATCTTTCAGTCTTATTTTAAAACTTTATGACGTATTTTTAAGACATAATTGTAGACAACGTCAGGAATTAAATGCATGCAAAAATGTTATTTTTACAAAGTTTAAAATAAGTGCTTTCTTAATATCATTATTTATATATAAAATACTTCCACTAACAACTTTAATAGTTCAATAATATATAATAAGATTCAAAACATCCCTCAAGATGAAGGAGCACTGGTCACTTATTGATAAACAATAAGCCTTAAAAATCTTGCATGACCCTGATGGAATTTGTTACCCAGGTGTTCGTCCGACGTTCATTAAGGATCATATGTTGGAGTAATCCTTCAACAACTTCCGGTCTAAAATTTGAGAAATTATTTTTCTTCTGGGTCACTTTCTTAAAAATCACACGGGATGAGATAAAATAATATATTTCTGTAGCCTTTCACTGTTCTATTCATGATCGAGAACTAAGACAGTACATGATCCTGCCTATTAACTGTTCTACGTATGATCGGGAACTAAGACAGTACTTGATCTTGCCTCTCAACATCTAGCATTCCTTTATTATAGTCAATCGCACTTTTAGGCTAAATCACATCCTCTTCACTGACATCTTAAAGATTTTTTTTTTGCTGGCTGCATTTCAATATCAAAGATTAAGGTGGACAGCATGCACACATCATTTCTTTCCACTTAATATTATTTTAACCTAGAAAAAGCTCCTTCTTTACAAATCTTGATACCAATCTTGAACTCCCATAATGTATTTCTTTTATTCACCAGTACGATCCCCAGTGCTTGGATGCCACTCTCCAAAAGTGCATGAAAATGTTTAAGCGAGGAATACCAATTATAAAGGTGCATCATATGACCTTGATTCAATATTGGCTGAGCCAGGTCAAGAACCATTGCTTCATTAACAGTAATATTAGGATTTTTATTTTTATCTTGGCCAATGTATACTTTGAACAAGTAGCAATAGCCTGTGTTGCTCTCAAAGAGTTTGTAAACCTTTATTACAAAACAAACAATTTTTGATGGGTTAAACTGTATAAAACTTATTAAATGCCCCAAAAATTTGACAAGACTTTTATCAATAAGCTACAATATGGTCTATGTCATAAAGTTTCAAAAACTGAGTCTCAATAAAGTCAAGCACAGGTCAAATCTTTCTTGTATGTCATTAGGATCAACATACTCACCTATAAAGTAAACGAATCGACTTATGAGAAGGAAATGTTCCAATGACATTCTTTCAATACACATTTTTGTTTCATTGATTGAACTGTTACTCCAGTGATATTTAATGTGTGCCTTTCTTACCTGTTTAATTTGAATTTAGAGGGCAAAGTAAGCTTTTACTTCATTAGTTGTACAAGAATCCCATTTTCCCATTTGGTATCACTGGGGGGGGGG
>CABFWO010000425.1:141578-228437 GCA_902155825.1 Timema genevievae
GGGGGGGGGGGGGTTGGGCACCCGAAAAATGTCAGGCGAGTATTTTTTATGCCCATATTTCAATCGGGCATCTTAAGAATTTTGTAAGCAAATAATATCATGTTAGTACTAACCTCTAAATTTAACTTAGAAAAAAAATAGTATTTAACTGAAATTCATGGTGGAATTATTTCAATTCAACTAATATTAAACAAAGGTAAGTATTATTTTTATTAATTCCTAAATTATTATGTTTGCTTTTAACAAAACTACGATAACGTTTCTTACAAGTTACAAGTCTACAACATAGCGATATCAAGATTCCGAAGATTTAATTTTCTCTGTCAATGCCAACAACATAAAAAATTCAACATTTTCACATCAAGATTTTTAGGCCCAAGTCTTGCAAACACTTAATTTAAATTAGTTTTCTTTACATTTATTTAATTTATTATTATTAGCCAGATTTGGCGGGAAATAAATACAAACGTACGCATCAAATAAACATTAAATAGGAAAGGGCCATTTTGCTTTAGGTGAACACGTTTCCGATTTAATTATGTTCCAAGTTTTGTGCATACTGTATCCTTTCAATTCTTTTAATATTTATTTGCAGTAATGTAGTTAATAAATTATAAATTATGCTATAAAGTTAATAAATACTAGATAATATTCAATTCCACTTCATTTAATTTTTTTTTACTGTGCTCCATCAGGGTGTCTACAGTTGGACAAACCAAAATTAGTGACTTTTTGGTGACCTTTTATGACCACAAAATTTCTCGGTTAACGAGTGAACATTATATAATGCATAAATAGGCATAATGCACTCACACGCAACACTAAACTTTAACTAGATGGCGAACGTTAACCTCGTCTTTGGTATCATGGTAAAAACAATCAGGCGGTTAGCGCATGTCATCATGGGTAGTGGGTAACTTGACATTCGACGAGATTGCGTTGTTATGATGCGCGGGAAATTCAAACAACAATATTTTCGTGACTTTTGACTAAAATATTGAAAATTCGTGACTTTCCAGAGACTTTCGTGACCTTTTTTGCAATTATTAACTTTTTCTTGACTTTGGTGACTTTGGTGAACCAGTAGACACCCTGTGGAAGAGGCCTGTGACAAAGTTGTTTGCAAAATGAAATGCCCACCCGACTCTGTCCATGTACAAGTGTAATTTTGTAATGCCAGATCGAGCCCACCCAATACAAATATTTGCTGCCCAATCACCCTTAGCTATCACACTTAATTTTTTTTTTCGGTTGGGGTCATTGAGGGATTTAGTGGCACTGTCATTTGTTTCAATCTTTATAATATATACATTGGGCCCAAGTTATTTGGTTCAATTTTCCAATGCCAATCTGCTTATACACCTGTTACACAATCCTCTTGGACTAATTCTATTTCACTGTCTACGCTGCTTGAATCATATTTAACACTGTCCACAAAACTGTATCACTTTCATCACTACCTTCATCGTTTTATGGATCACTTATTATTAATAAGTCTTCAATTTATTTATTTCTTATGATTACAATCCATGTTTGTTTGGATTGAAATCATTGACAACACAACTAGGTACACAAAATAAGTCATAGAAAACACAACTAGGTACACAAAATAAGTCAAAATAAGTCATAGACAACATAAACAAGCTCAGTTGAAATGATAATCTCACTGCCTACTAGATAACAGTCTAAAATAAACTGCTATGGAAATTAAATTTAGAGTCTATGCATGAGAAGAACACATGGTTTTTGACGTGAAGAGACTTGGTTCCTAAGTTGGCCATCAGACCATTTTCTTAGAATACAAAACAGTTTCATATGTCCACGCTAATGGATTAATAATATAAGTTAAAAAGTAAAATTTGTATAAGTGTACTTGGTAGGTTTACTATGAATAAAACTTACTTAGTTTCATCTGTTCCCCTGAAGTAAGAATGGACAATTTCATGAAAGGCAATTGCAAGTGGAATCGTGTCTGACATTCCAATAGTAAGAGGAGATGGACCTCTTGAGGAACCCGTAGAAACTCCAGCTGTGCGGAACTCAAGACTACCCACACTATCTGCTCTTGAAATAGGGGATGGTGACATTCTTCCTCGGGAGGGTGGACCCTGAATCATGTAAAACAATAATAAAATGTTTTAATTGATGAAGATAAAAAAATAAAATAAGCACAAATTTAAAAAATATGGACACACAATATAATATAAATCGTTATGCATAAAAGCTCCATTATATATGATAACTAATGAAGAAATAAATGAAAGAAATTTGATAAAACTGATTGTTAATATATTCATTAATAGTTATTACAATTGAACAAGATTGAAAATTAATATATTCATTAATAGTTATTACAATTGAACAAGATTGAAAATTAATCAATACTCATTCAATAAAATAAACTATATCATCAAAACAATATTTCCTAATGTCGATAATATTAATCTAATATTCAATAAAAAAAAACCTAAAACTAAATACATACAATATCATAAATTGGATTTTATAGTACAGTTAATTTTTTAACAAAACATAAATCATGTTTGAAATTGCAAGATAATTAAATCTATTACATACTTTAAATGAGATTGAAAACAAAATATTTGAAATATGAATGTATTTATTATTTTAATAATAAAAAGTCACTGTCTGTTGGTTTAGGTTATCAATTAACATTTATTCTTTTTGGTCATTAATTTAAGGCCATTAGCATATGAGATTACTTATAACATCAGTATAATTTTGTGTGCTACACACTTTAGCAGTGTGTGTAATACAAGCTATTGCTAACATATGCACTTTTGTATATTAGGTGATATAATATTAATTTTGAATTGCTTGGGATTAACTAAATCCAAACACTTATTCATAATAAATATATATATATATAAGCTGCCGTAAACGTAGAGCAGGTAAAATTTGTGTTTGCCTTAAATATTTGGTTACACAAATTCCCGAGTTTTACCCATAGCTTTATCAGTGCAAAAATTAAGAATGTTGCAAAAAATTGTTTATTTTCTCTTTAAATAGAGGAAACAGGAAAGAAGAAAGGATTTAAATGAACATAAAATCAGTATAAATAACACTTAAACAGACCTCTGAGCATATCAGCTTCTAGCATATTGTGTTACGACAACATACAAAAAATATAAACCTAATTTTAAGGCCGTAGAGTCTAAGGCGCTACTGTTGCTATAAGCTAGACTGCCGACGACAAGGAGATCGTGGTTCGATCCCTGTCAGGTGTACTGAGGTTTTTTTTTACTAAATAATTTCCTACGCTCTCCATGAAAATGCTGTTACATTTAATCTAATATAGAACCTTCCTCATACCTTACCCATTAGAGGAATCAGTGTATTAGCATATAACCCAAATGGCTAGTAAGCTGCGGTGCTAAAAGAATATAGAAAATAAGAGAACTTAAATTGATACAACTAGCTTCTGCAAAGAGGTGTGAGTTTACAAAATACTGACTATCCCTGGTTGAATTCCTGGTAATAATAAAATATTAATTTATCTAATAGTTTGAGCAAAAATTGCTGTGAGATATCTTATACACAATGTATGAATCTTGGTGAGAATGGAGTAACTGTGTAATCTGTTCATCCAGAGTGATCCAGTAGGCTAAATGAAAGTGTGAGGTAAAGTATGGTCTACACATACAGTGGTGCAAGGAAAAAAGAGAACACAGGTGTCAACTGGTCACTTTGTTTAAAGAACTGAAATATGGGTGATTTTATGAGTTACTGTGTTTGGAAATAACAAGGGCACCAGCCGAAAACAGAAAATGAAAATGACATGTCACCAAAACCCAAAAACCATTTATGCTGCAGGATATGTCTTTTTGAAAAAACATTTAAACACAAGTTAAAACAGATAAATACAGTGATATTAAATACATTTATAGAAAAAAAGCAAAGAAAGCATTGCACTAACTTACTATAAACTTAATTTTAAGATGTGTAACACAAACATAAATAATAAGTAACATTTATAAAATTTTACATGCTTTAAGAGGTAGAGTACCTTGAATAATAAAGTAAATATGCATCCTCCGAGCTCATTACTCAGTTTCAATATCAAAATCAAGACTTCCATTGAAGCCTTCTATATCGTTATCAACTCTTTCATACGCAATGAGGTTCTTCTAAAATTTCTTGGCAGCAGTGGGAATGAGATGCACATTTGATTTCATGTCTGCTAACTTCAATGATGATATTGGTTTTCCGTTAGGGCACAGTAGGTGCAGCTGATTAAAGATATTATCAGAGCGATTGCGACCTGTAGAATTTTTTTCAATATTCGCTTTTCAAGTATCTTCTTTGAAAGTAATGGATAAACAAATAAAATGTGGTTATTTCTTGACAATTATTACTTCTTGTGTCTTCAACCAGCTCACTGGGTTATTAAGGATGTCCTTTTTCTGGTTAACGATGCTCTTCTCGAGTGCTGTGGTTCCAACAAAATAACCACTACTCATCATTGGGACAACAAGTTTTTTTCTTTTACGGCACCCTAACATGACATTAATGTAGTCGTCTGGGAAATACATCCTCTGTTGTAACTTCAATGCACATTCAATGTACCCAAACTCTGCATCATTAGGCAAATAACAATGTCCTGATATCAGGAAGTGTAATGTGAACTTTTTTTGAGTTGGGTGGGTGTACATAATAGCTTTCAACAACAAAGCCAGTTTTATATTGCTGTTCTGGCACCCGTATAAATCTGACCTTTAGATCATCTCCTTCACGTTGTTTCTCAGATTCGATTCATATGCTTTTTTATGCACTATCCTACCTTTTATAGGTAACATTTATAGGTGAGGTGTAAAATTGAAATTTGGCATGCAAGCAGAGCTACCACTTCAGATAATCTATTAAGTATTAAAATTTGAAATTTAAAAGTGGAAAATTGTGAAATGGGTGAGAGTTGATTCAACATTTTTAAAACTAATTGAACTAAATACTTCCTAGTATGGTATGGTATGTAACAAAGTTCAGCAAAAGGTTAAATAAACAACCCAAATAAAACCATAAGAGTGTGATAATTTTAAATTTAAAAATTGATCTTCAGGAAATAAGGTGGGGGGGGATTCAAACATCTATCTCCTCGCCATCGGCAGCCCAGTCAATTAACCTTCGATGTATCTACAGATTGAAGGTTCGGTTATTTTAGGTTGGGTAATATTGATATATGCCTGTTATAGACCAGCTTAAAAAACTAGTTATGAATAGACGTATAGCTGCAAATGAGGTTTAGAATGAATTAAAAAACATATCTTTAAAATTATTATTGCTACTCAGTATCTCATGTCCTACCTAGTACTACCCTACCTAGTTTTTGTTTAGGTTTACTGTACGGAAATAGGGATGAAAAAATTAGATTTCAAATTGTTTACACATTTGTGTTGAGAAAGAGTGGAAAACTAATTATGAAAAATACATCTTAATATAAATAGTTGATAAAAATAAAGTAAATGGAAAAATTCATCACTGTGAAACAGTAAACTCACATTTCCCCGGTGATGAATTTCTTGGCCATGCTGTAAATCAAACTCAGGACCCTTAGTTAAGTAGAAAGACATGCTACTAACTGAGCTAAGGTGTTGAACGTTTGATTAATTAACTAAGCTGACACAATACCAATATAAGTAAATTTGAAATAGAATGACTGTTTAATAAGAGAGAACCTATCTCTTTAAAAACCTCCTTTCCCTTTATGATACAATATGTTTTATTTGAAAGAAGGTACAGGAAACATAGATAAAAACTTTTATATATTTCTATCCACCTATCCTGTACCTTCTTTCAAATATAACAAAATAAAAGAACAAAGAATTCAGCATTTAAGATTCTCCCATAATTTTTAAATCTTGAGATAAACAACACATCAACACCACTATAACTTATATAACTTGTGTTAGCTCTATTAATCAAATTAAAACAAAGTTTTTTTTTTTAGGAAAACCTCTTTTAAATTGTTAAGGTAGAGTTTGTTATATTTGGAACAAGATATAGGTATAGGTATTTAAACAAATAGAAAGCTTTAAAAACAGTATCTTTTATCAATAAAGTGAAACACATACATCACTACGTCTTGATGGTGGACGAGGAATAGCAATGGAGCTTTGCCCTTGTGATGGTGTTGGAGTTGATCTGGACTGTTTTGGTGGTAGTGCAGGTTGAATGTCCCCCACTTCAGAGAACAAATCCCCCAGATCTATTATGGCAATCAAAAATAGAAATATTAAATGATAAATAATTTTTAATTTTAGTGTTTAAAAACATATATATATATATAAAAACAAGGTGACAGACATATTCAACAGTGTGTACACCACATCTAGAATGTACGGAGAGAGAAAGATTTGGTTGAAACTAGCAAGTATTGTGTGTCATACACTAGCTTAGAATTTAGTGACATTTTTATTTTGAAACTTCACCTTTTTTTTTTTAAAGGGATGCAGATTCCTATTAGGGATGTATGGACAATGTATGACCCAAAGTTCATATGTGATAAAATGAAAATTTAAGTTCTGTTCTATGCATGGTTAATCCTGCAAATAAATGCCTTAAAGCTATAGTTAAAGAACAATAAATTCACCATAAACTTGGTCCTGTGTCCCTTTTTCTAAGATGTAACATACTCGTGTAATTGTATTTGAAACAATGATGGGAAAATAACATTCCACGGGATGAGGATGGTCCGGAGTTATACATTATTTAGATGGGTACAGAATGAAAGTTGCCATGGTAAACAATTTCTGCTAATGATACCCCATTACAGAGTTAGGCAACATATTTACCAATGTAGCCACAGGTATGGTGCATTTCAATTCTCATTCATCATACCGTGTAAAA
The DNA here is from genome assembly GCA_902155825.1 of Timema genevievae. Taxonomy (NCBI): domain Eukaryota; kingdom Metazoa; phylum Arthropoda; class Insecta; order Phasmatodea; family Timematidae; genus Timema; species Timema genevievae. The sequence continues at coordinate 148,443 of CABFWO010000425.1, forward strand.
ATTGATAAATCAGGTTGCTCAATAGAACATTTAAAATAAAGCACAGTGTTTTAACAAGTTTAATTAATACATGCACATTTTTATTACTCAATTACAACTGCCTCAGAAACAAACTATGAAAATTGTTCAAGCTGAGAATATAAGATAATTTGATGAAATATTTGACAATCCTTTTGTATGAAGGCAGAGATGAAATGAGCTATAGGGAAAAGTAGCGGATTGGAGAAGAGTAATTGATGGCAGTGTTGAGTAAATGAATCATTCAGAAAGCTGAATGCTATCCGATGAAATGCAGGAAATATTAAGTTACAACGAGCACACACTGCCAGGAAAAAGTTTAATTCTTATGTGAGAGCTGACAAACTCAAATTCGCCAGACTTTTATGACCCAATCGCCACTTGTGGGGATTGGAGACAGGGTTGCCCACCCTGGCCTTTATACTAGAGATATAAGGTGTATATACTTAACATTTCTTTTAGTTGAATATCGGGCAAAGAAGGTTAATATTACTACACAGTGTGTGACTTTTGACCAGCCACTCTGGAAAAAAGGCCTTCAACATCATAATAATCAAGTGTTTAAAGATAATTTGCAGATTGAGAGGATTTCACATATTAGTTAGTTCCTTTTGAAGCATTGGCAAACTTATGTAAGGATTAGGTTTATAAGATGTTCCAAGACCAATTACGCTGAAAACCCTGTATCTCACACGATAACAAGCAAAGCAAAAGCAATCCGAGGCAAATGTCTAATGGAATCAGCTTTAGTAAACATGTTTTTAAAAAATGTATTGGAGCATTGTGAAAGTGATGGAGACAGGGAAAACGTAGTCCAACAATTGTAAAACCTGTATCAAGATGTTAATAAAGCAAGTATTGATGTTATTTAATATTTAGCACCGCGTCTTACTACCATTTCGGGTTATACGCTTAAGTACTAATTATGCTAATGGATTAGGAATTGAGAGGGTTGAATTTAGAGGAAGTGAACCCGCATTTGCGTGGAGGGAGAGTGGAAAACCATTTTAGGAAAAACCACCCCCAGTTCACCCGACCGAGATTCGAACCTCGATCTCCCCGTCCTCGGCGGTCGAGCTCAACACGACTAGCGCGTTAGCCAACTACGTCACCGAGGCGGGTGAGTATTGATGTTGATCATCCCGAATAACAAAGTCATGATTACAATACCTCAACTACAAATATACAGTAAAAATGTTCATTCATGCTGAGCGTGTGGGGGACTGTAATTTGTATTTAAAGTCAACTCTGGTTTTAGTGAACTCGGTTGAAATGAACATTAGGCTATAGTGAACCTAATTCAATGGTCCCAGCCCACATACATTTCAATGTGGGTTAAAAAATTAGTTTATAATGAACCCTCAACTTTGGTTTTAGTGAACAGAAAAATTGAAACTTTCAATAAGAAATATTATTCTAACATCAAAGTTCTTTAAAAACATAACTTTTTGGTTGTTTAAACTTGAAGACAATGATTCTCTACCTGAGTTCTTGTTTAGGCAGCACAAAGCTTGACTGAGAGTACAGAATGTGGAGGTGGAGGGTTAAGCTTAAACAGTCACTGCACTCATTGACCTGGCTTAGTTTTAATACCTTTGTCTGCAGCAAATAAAGGAAGACAGCCTTCCGAGTTGTATCAATACGACAGTGAATGAAAGTCAGTGGCCATTAAGTTATCATTTTCAATAATCCCTTTCTTCGAGAGGGTATATGAAACTAAAAAAATTAGACTTTTTTTACTCAGTTTAATTTTTTGAATGCATCGAGAGTGTGGAATCACGTGTGGAAAAAGCCCAGACTTTAAAGAAGGATCTGGAAAAAATATTAACTAAAACAGTATTCAATTAACAGCAGAAATATAACCGATATTTTTAAGACTAGTTAAGAGATTTCAATAAAGAGTGATTGTATTTGAACTCTTATTGTGTCACTCACTAGCCCACTATTTTTAGATTTTTTATTTTTAAATCGGTTTTAGTAAACTTCGGACATAGTGAACAAAATATCTGAGTTCATAGAGGTTCATTATAACTAGAGTTGACTGTAATTACTGTAGGGAGTATGCTAAACTTATTTGCGTTTGCAAGACTTATTAACTACACTGAAAGTATTAGGTTGTACCCGCAAAGTCTGATAGAGCTACTCAACTGTGTATCTACATTTATTTAGCCTGTTGGTTCTCATATAGTTCAAAGATCTGAGTGCTAATGGAAAGGCTTGTGGACTGATCTAGCTATAGACAAAACATATATGAGAAGTATGAAAACTAGAGGTGGCTTGACTGAGGGTCAGGAGATGACTTACACTGTAAGACTAATCTGGACACAGAATATGAATGCTTGCGCTAGCATTCGTGATGCAATGATATCTCTCTAACAGTAGAGGCTCATATCAAGAATGAAAAGAAAGTTGAAATGGGTCGCTCCAGGAAGAAGAGAGACATTAACGATATGGTGAAGCTCTTAAAATGGTTTGAATTAGGGTTCTAAAATCTCAGGTTTTTTCATTCAAGTCAAACTCGAGCCGAGTATTTTGATAAACTCAGGAAATTTATTCCTTTTTCATTGTTGTGTTTCTTGTAATGTCCCAACTTGTGAACACTATATTGTTTAGAGAAATCATGGATGAAATCTATCTTATTTTCATTTATCAGTTTTGAGTAAGTAACTGTATTCAGTATTCTTAACGTACTTTAAAGAAAATGTAAGAATAATAAACAGTTTAAGTTTGAAGTGTTTCATATTTCGTTTATTATTCCTTAGTGTAATCGTGCACGATCATTTATTCAGTTCCAGCTCTATTCCTATATGAGCAGTTGCACATGGACTTTGTATGGGCTTTCCCTAGAAATTATCTTAATGAAGAATTTATTTAAATTCTATTATTAATGCTTATCAAGGTTGGTGTTCATAATTTAAAATGAAAAATAAGATGGTTGAAATAACATTTCTATTTAACAATATGAAGTAGTAAATGATTTTTTAAATTTAAATCTGGGTTATATATATATATCTATGATCGACCAACCACAATAATCAAGGATCACAAGGCACTCTCGTTTCGCCAAATAAAGTATAATCCCAGCAAACAGATTGTCCCGGACACCCGTTCATGATACCCACCCCTATCATTTCCAATTCAAGAAGAGGAGCGGATTTTCAAGGTCATGAGTCGCACCACAAGAAAAAAGAAAAGGGAGGAAGAGGAATTTGACGTGGGACTTATTCTGGAGCAAGAAAACGACGAAAAACTAGGCCCAATCTTCAGAGCAATAAAATCAGGTACACCACTCATGAAAGTATATTAACAATATAAACTATATAAAGCAAATACGCCAACAACTTGAATGGTGGTTGGCGATTCCTAACGTTGATAAATTTGTATCATGAACAATATGGGCAATTTGGTCCTAAAAAGCTATATCAGGTGAAGAAGGAGTTGTGTGTGTTTGGAGCTATGAGTCGGACCATGGCAGAGATGTTGAAGATGTAAGACATATGTCAAAAGACAAAGGCTCCCAATATCAAAACTGAGGGCCGACTGCAAGTAGCAATCCCTATCAACACTTTGGAGAAAGTATATGTAGATTTATACGGCCCCCTCCTAACAGAATAAAGGGGAGCAAAGGACATCTTTGGAGTTATGGATTTGTGCATGTGATATGTCAAATTCTATGTAATGTAAAAGGCTACCACTAGGATCATTGCACGACGAATCATGGAGTAGTATATGCAAGATGTAGATAGGCCATATCTAGTGGTTTCCGATCATGGACCATAATTTATCAGCCAGCACTGGAGAAAAAAGCTCCAGGAACATGATATCAAATTTGGCCAAATTTCCATTTACCATCCGGAATATAACGTATTAGAACACGTACATAGGGAGTTGGGCCCGATGTTGATGCTATATTGTCATATGATCAACGTGTCATGACTCGCACACATCACCATAATTGAAGACTGCATCAACCATGACCCACATTCTGCCACTGGTTTCAAAACATCCAAGTTGATGTTTGGACAGCGCCCACCACAAAAGTTAGAGGAACTATTGGTGTTTCCTGATCGACGAGAGCTATCACAAGGTGCCAAACTTGGCCAAGCTCGGAAAAGGGAAGAGAAAATTATGTGACAGCAAATCTGCAAACAGAAGAAGAAATTTCCAAGGGAGGCAAAATATGAGGCCAGACAGTTGGTACTGATAAGAACTCACAAGCTTTCATCTGCGATTGACAGAGATATTTCAAATCTCCACCTATTATATTACAGACCTGGCAGAGTTGTAAGTATAAAAAATGAAAATGCATATGTGATACACTGCCAAGGACACACAGACTGATCGAAACTATTAATAAAAAAATTCTTAAAAACCATACCTTGTAAACACAGACATGGCTGAAAAAATATAAGAAGATGAGGAAACCAAGAATAGCCGCTGGAAACTCAAGGACCTGGGTTCATTTACCAACATTAGATTGTATTTATTTTGTTCTTTTATTTAACAATGCGATGTATTTAAATCTATAATTTAATGTTATTTGCAATTATATAAAGATTAACTTTGTAAATTAACTAAGGTAAATAGATAAGGAATGTTATGTAATGTACAATGTGTTTAGTAAAAGTAAGTGAAATAACATATTCCAACAAGTGAAGTGAACATCAAAAGAAAGTGAAGTGAGTGACAGATAAGAAGCTTATTGCTAAAGCCTGATTTTGGTTGTAAGAACAGTAGAGAAAATTCAAAGATTTTTTTTGCGGCCAACATTGATAACAGTTTAGTATATTATTTGTGTTAGTTTATAGGTATTGATAATATCTATAAAAAGTGACAGCTGGAGATAACATGACTTGATGTATAAATATATTAAAATTATTTTTAACTTTAGTAGCTTATTATGTTCTTCCTACCAAAATCATACTATAATGACCGGCCCAATGCTTGGTAGAGGCAGAGTCAAGGGAAAGACAGGTGCATCTCCCGAAAGAGTGTGCTCTACCTAACTGCTTGTTAATCTGGGAGCAGCAAGTTTTGCTATATACACAAGGTTCCAACAAAACAGATATGAAGTCAAGGTCCTTATATGAGGAGGTCATGATGCTCTCCATCCTTGTTTTCAAATTGATCTAAATGGTAATCTCATTGAGATCAATTTGGGGGAGTATTGAAGTGGCTAATTTTGGGAATAATATTTTATTTGCCCGAGTATTTTAATGTCAGAGGAATATGTTTCTGAATAGGTGTGTATATATATAAAGTGAAGTTTTAAGGTTGAATATACATTGTTACAATTGTATAGTTGAGGTGATTAGTTGAAAGTTGGTGAGGGGAAGGATTTCCATTATTCACAGTTAAATAAAGTGTAAGAATGTGACTGGGAAATTCGAGGTAGAAAAGCTTAGGGACTGGTTAAGCGCTTGGGTGTGGCTCGAAGTTGAGACACAACAATGTGTCCCTTTCAAAAACCATCACCTAAGTTTTGGAGGCATTTATACGAAGATCCATTCTGTTTGTCGCCACATTCAAACAATTTAATGCATTCTGCAAGTCCCTTTCACTCTCAGCCATTAATACAACATTATCTGCATATAGCATCACTCTCACATTCACATTGTCCATTTGTATACCAACCATGTCCTCATAGGCATCACTCATAAAATAAACTTATCCAGGAAAACATTAAACAACCTTGTCTAACAACATGTCTGTCCAATGCCAAACCATCCGCTCAAAGCTCCATTCACCCTAAGGCAGGCTTTAATTCCACCATACATCACCATAATTGCATTTACTAACCATGCATCCCCATTATACACTCGTAAGAACATTCCAAAACATACTCCTATTCACCAGATTATAGGCTTTCTCCAGAGAAACGAATGCACAATAAACTTTCTTCATTACTGTCATACAGTTCTGAATCACTTGTTGCAATTCAAATATCTGATCCATGTAGCTTCAAGCTGGCATGAAACCACATAGCACACCTCACATCGTGCCCTGTTTCTTCAAATAAAGTCCAATTAAAACTCTTATAAAATATTTGCTTGACATATCGACCAACTAATTGCCCTATATTTCTTACATTCACTCTTACCGCCTTTGCCTTTATACAAGGAAACAGTGAAAGCATTCTTCCATTCCTTAGGATCGTCGAAATTTCAGCACATACAATGAACAACTCACACAATCTGGCAAGTACTGCTGATGAGGTTTTAACATGGAACTCTTACGATTGCACAATGGCAAAACCGCATGTACGCATGTGCAGGCTAGTTCAAGGATAATCCAACAATATCATTAACATAAAGGAGTAGTGGAGCAGCCGTGTGGAGCTTAATGACTTTCTTAAAAAGTTTTTATTCTATGAATGAAAAATGGATGGCAAACAAATTGATCCCAAGCTTACCACCTGCCAGTGTATTAGTTATTGACAACGCACCCTACCACAACGTTCAATTAGACCCACCACCGACATCTTCGAGTAAAATAGTCATAATGAATTGGTATAGACAACACAATATTACCTTCAGTAATACTATGCTCAAACCAGAATTATATTCCCTATTTAACTGTACAAACCATGATTTAAGACATGTATGATAGATATACTAATGGCGAAGTACGGGAGTTCTGTTTTACATCTACTCCTATACCATCCTGATCTCAACCCCATAGAATTGATATTGGCATTAGTCAAGGACTATATTTCTAAAAATAACACTATATTCAACGTAAACATCTTTAAGGGCCTAGTGGAGGAAAAATTTAACTCTAAAGCGAAAGGGGAATGGCTAGTGCACGATGCACATAGAATACTTGAAATCAGAGGAAAGAATTGATGAGGTATCTGATAGTATTATCATCAACGTAAAGGACAATTCGCCAGACGACAGCCTCCTGTGAAAAAACACTTCGGGTGATGATGGCGATAATATGAGTGGTGTGGAAGTTTTTGAATATATGTAGGATTAGTAGTACATGATTGTGTTTGTGGGAGTAGAGGACAATTTCTCATACCTAAGAGAGAAAAAAACATTCTTATCTACTGCCACCATTACCCTCCCTCTTGTCCCTTCCTCTCTTACCTGCGCTGTCACGTTTCATGTAAAACCTCATCAGTAGTAATAATGTGCCCACAAACTAAGCATTTCACTTGCGATCCTATCTTCGCCCGCAATGTTGAGATTCTTTCCTCTAACATTTTCATAGCTTTAAACACCTCAACTTTGTTAATTCTTTCGGTTCTTATACATTTTCCCTATTTTCTTCGCATTTTAGCCATACAATTACTCAAAAATACTCTCTCCCTCACTCTCTTATTCCATTTTCATCCCAGATCAGTTCACCATATTCAGTCTGAATGACATAGGCCTTTCCTTGCACTCCTTGTTTTGTTCTCTTTACCCCCTTCAAGAGCAGCTTATTATTTCCTTCAAAATCATTCTGCATTTTTTCTCTCATTGCTCTTTACTCCCTCCTTTACTACTTTCTTTGTATTCATCTTTTTCTCTTTATTTCCCACAACCTATTATGTCCTGCTTCCCTCATCCCAGCAATCATTTGTTTGTATGCTTCTTTCTTTTCTCTCACAGCTTCTTTCACCTGTTCATTCCACCATGCAGTTCTTTTTAAGTTTCCCGCCACCGCAGATCCACACACGACTTTCACGGACTCAACTAGAGCCTCTTTTATTCTGTTCCTAACACTTTCAATATCATTGGTATTCATTTCAATATTCCATTCATGCTTTTGAAAAAGTTAATTTTTTGCCCAGCAATCTTTTATATTGTGCTCTCACACTTTTATCCTGCAACTTTTCCACCTTCACCCTTGCTTGCTTAATACTCTTGCGCTACTTCCTCACAAAAATCTCACCTACTTCAACTACTGAGATCACTAGGAAGTGATATGTTCTACATTCAGCTCCATGCATAGCCCTAGTATTCTTTACTAAACTTCTCTGTCTCTCATCATACACCACAAAATCAATCATCATTCTCGAATCGCCCCTTTTCCATGTATACAAGTGAATATCTTTGTGCTTATACCATATGTTCGACACAAACATTTTTTCTAAACATAGACACACTATTCCATTACCATTCTCGTCTACACCACCATCACCATATATTCCTAACACTCTTTCTGAATTCTCTCTTTAGATACTCACCCATTTACCCATATCTCCTAACAAAATAATTCTTTCACCCAGTTCACGCATTCAAGACTTCAATGGGCTCAATCTAAATCTCCACTCTCACATTCTTGTCTTCACCCTCCACTGGAGCATAACAAGCAACCAACATAATTCTACAAATACATATTTTCATACATACCGATAGAAGTCTAGATGATACCAAATCATACCTTCTCACAAACATCTTGTTATCCTTGCGCTTCGGGGGTGAATGAGTTTGCCTCTATAAGTCCAGTCGCCAGGCGACGTTGGTGGTTAGACATCGCTCTCGCGGGTCGTATGATTGGGGGAAAGGTCGGCAGGAAGGTCCCGACAACATGTGTCGTGGTGGGACAGGAGAAGGTCCCGGCAACGTGTTTCGTGGTGGGATGGGAGGAGGTAGGGAGATATAGGATTATTAGACAATCTTTGCTCTTTAAGATAATCTACAATTTATTCGCTCTTTGTAGACAGGTGGCGTACCAAGGTTTGGTTGGTAACCTCTGAATTCTGTGCAAGAAGTCCTGTTTTATTCTCTCCACTTCTGCCTGGCCTTGTCCAATGGGAGAGAAGGTAAGCTTCTAATTGGTGCACAAGAGTGGGAGAGAAAGTAGCCGCCGCGTGGCCCAATAGAATGGGGAAGAATGTTCTCATTAGTGCAGAGTATAGAGTGGAGCGGCACTGGCGGTAGAGAGGGTTGTTGACACAGTCTGTGCAAGTGTGGAGAAAAGACGTGAAGCCGACAAGGGCTGAACAATGAGGAACAACAATCTTAGCTGTTGGGCTTAGGATTAATCCTACGCCCTGACTTTCCCTTACCCATTATCTACACCTGACCACGATGCCAAGTTACCATCACTTGTCATTAAAACATCTTTCCCTTTCCACTTGGTTTCACATACACAAATAATATTAATTTTCTTTCCAATCATTTCCTCTAACAGTTCATTTTCTTTAATAAATACTTAATCATGGTGTCTACTCAACTTGACCTATGAAATTCCCGACTTTTTCCCTGATTTCCCCTGATCATTTCCTAAATTTCCCGACTAAAAAGTATGTCACATCCTTCTAATTCCCCCACCTCCCCCCTCATTTTTCTATTAATCTTTTTTTATGAATAATAATAAGTTTTAAAATGTAAGTAAACAAATTTTTTAAATTTGTATTAACATTGTTTATTAGGAATTATAAAATATATTACACAGCTACAAAAAACTACAGTTTGAATAACATTATTATTTACTGTTTTAATGATTATTATATTTCATATTTTGAGTAAAACCACATTTTCCCAGATTTTTATTGTAATTTACCAAATTCCCGGCTTATTCCCGTTTTTTCCCGATCATTTCAAATTCCCGGCTAATTCCCGTTTTCCCTGATTTTCCCGGATGGTAGACACCCTGTTAATACATACTCTTCTCATATGCCACATTCCAATAGTCCATATTCTCGCCAGTTTGTTAACATAAGGGCCCTTCAATTTTAACCTTGGCTCCCCATCATAGCTTTGGCCATCTGAGGCTATTCTTTAAATATTTCTTGTGGTAATTTTAAATAGAGTAGACCAGTTTACTAGCCTTGATTGTACCCGCACCCATGAAAGTATTCGCTGCTTACGGTAAGGATGTTGCACTGGTCGGTGTTAGCACATTTTAGCCAGTCTACCACAAGTACAACCGTTGATTACCCTGAGTGTGCTTGCACTATTCCTACAATCCAGTATCCCTACTATAGAGATTGCCTTGCCGGCCAGTATACCGTTGCCCGGTTCACTTCCACTAGGAGTTAAGGTGATGCACCAACACAACAGGACATATAACGCTATTATTATGTTTTAATGTAAAAATTAATATTAATTTTAACAATTTGTTAAGTAACCAAATGATTTTTAAGTAGGAATGCTGATATTATCTAGATTTATTAGCCTATGCTTATGATTGCGTTTTAAAAATGGATTATTACATACATCAAGTGGAAGATTGAAAATGATGAGCCTGCAAAACTTCTAATTTTGAGTTTTAATAACGAGCTCGGCTCAAAACTCAAAATCCGAGTAATCGCTGAGCCCTAGTTTGAATGTCACAATCTATTTGATATAAGCGATAAAAATTTACACAACCTAGCTACTTGAGTACATTCTAAAGTTGGAGATGGTATTAAAGGTGATGAAGCTGAAGAAGTGGGTTCTAAAATTCACCAAAAGTTGAACTGTAACAACCTATTTAATGTTTCAATCAAAAATCAAGATGTTAGGACCCTTATGTGTCTAAAAACAGTACTCAAAATTGGTGTAAACACTCTCCACCTAGATCATACAATCCTATTCTGAAACTTAATAAAGGTGAATGGAATGATGTCTTCCAGGGGTATCTTAGGTATGAGCATACTACTGAACCAACAAGATATTTTAAAGTAGTGATTTCCAGCCTGGGGGGTTGCGCAAGGTTTGTGAAGAATATACACTTTTACTGTGTTTAATATATTATGAGAGTTTGATAATTATTGTAAAGTTCAAAATTCAAAAAGAAACAGAATTGGTTTAAACAATTCAAATCTATTTTGGTTATCTTACTCCAACCACATGTATACCAACATAGTTAACTGCAGCAGCCTCATATTTGGGTTAAGAGCACTGCAAGGTCTCACTTTGTTCATATGCATAATACCTACTAAGCTAGTTAAATCTCTTTTGGTGAGCTCTCGTTCACTTTCATATAAATGCCGATTGTTGCCAAAGCTGAGTCAGGCTGAATGGTCACAACCAATCATGCACAGTGTGTGTTTATTGCTTATCTGGCAAGCTTGCGACATAGTTGTAGTGTAGTTTTTATTTCTGTGTGTTTACATAAGTCACCCTCCTTTGTTAAAAAAAATTGCATGTGAATTACAGTGTACTGACGTGGATAGATTCCTAAAAATAAGTTCTGCTAGTTGCAGCAGGTGAGATTCTGATAAGAAAATAAAAGTAAGAAAGTAGATTGATTTTTTTGTCAATCGAGTTCACTAGTGTTGAAAAAGATGGAGAGGAGAAACACTTGAGCTTGGTGTTTTTGTCTGTTTTATCTTCAGAGAGTATGACACCAAACAAGCTGAAGAGACACCTGGACACAAAAGACAGCCAGCATGAACCAAACTGCGTTATTATTTTAAGAACAATTTGGAAGAATATTATGAACAGACCAAATCAATGATAGAAATGATAAGTTTTTCATACAAGGGTACTTTTGGCACTACACAAAGTTTAGTATATGATCGAAAAATGTAAGAAGCCTCATTCTATTGGGAAGACACTAGTGTCGCCTGCTGCTGTTGAAATAACTGAAATAATGTTTAACTAAGTATCTGCAGATCTAGTGAAAAAGATCCCTCCGGCAGATAACACAGTGGGAAGGCGGGTATTCAACATGGTGCACAACATACAAGAACAGCTGACCTAAATTTCAAAATTGTCAAAATTTGCATCATTGGTCGACAAAGCCACTGACTCAGTGATGGATGGCCACTTTACAGCTAATTTTCTGAGAAAAAAAAGGTTTGCAAGGTCGTAAGAAAGGGAAAGTTCCCAACGCAATCTGGACTCAATGTTTGATCCACAAGGAGTCACTTGCATCATTCAAATATGAACTATTAAGACATCATCATAATGAACTGTTTCCAGCCTGTGGCCAGGACAGTTTAGTAAAATACCTTCATCTTCCTCTATCTTTCCACCATTCTTCCATCTTTAATTGCTTCCATTCTCCTCCTCTAACTTGCAAACTTTCTGTTATCTGCTCCGCCCATCTCACTCTTGGCGGTCTGTGTTCTTTTTTCCTACATACTTCATTTCCATAATTTTATTTGGCATATTCTCTTTTTCCATCCTTATTACATGCCCATAATATCTCAGTCTTGCTTCCTTTACTATCTAATGTACTCCCTGTGCCCCTACTCTTTTCCAGATAGCTTAATTGCTAATCTTGTTTCTCCTCGTGATGCCTAGTAAATAAGTTTGTTTGCTGCTTTATGCGAGGGAAGAGGGGCTCAACACAGTGCATGCTGTTTGTCATGCGAGAAAGTGCTAGCAAGGGTGTTTGAACTAAAGGATAGAATTAGTCTTACCTCAAAGAGAGTGACTATCCCGGGAATAAAAATGAGATCAATGATAACAGTTTATTTTGCAAACTAGCGTATTTTACTGGTTTATTTGAAAGACTTAATATTTTAAACATGTCAATGCAGGGGCCTATATCAAGCATTTTCACTCTGAGTGACTGCTTTTGTGGTAAACTGGATATACGGCTGATTAGAGGTATTTATTTATTTTGAGGTATTTAATGTGCACTTTCTGAAAAGACTGATTATATGAGCACACAAATATCTAACGTTGAATGTTTTCTTGGCAAGTTCACACGACTGAACAAAGCTCTTGAAGAACATGACAATGTGTGGCGTGATTTTAACACATTTATTTTATCACCAACCACTTCGAATGGCTAAAATAAGGATTCAAAAAATATTTTAAGAAATCTGTTGATGAGGTCAGTCAAAATGAATGGGTGAGAAATACTTTTTCTATGGAAGCAAGAAAAAGGCTGCCAATAAGTGAACATGTTAAACTCATAGACCTGTCCTCAGATCATACAGTGGAATACAATTTTAAGACATGTGAACTCACAGTTTTTGCTTCAGGCTGAAAGTAAGTACCCAAAAATGAATGTAAAGGCTGTATTAGTTCTCTTGCCATTTTCCATGTCCTATCTCTGCAAAACTACATTTTCTGCTGTGACTACCATTAAAACCAGATATAGGAATCATCTTAATGTAGTTCCAGATATAAGATAGGTAAACCTTAGCTCTAGTGGAGAAATAGTCAAGCTATGTGCACCAATTCAAACTCAAAAATCCCACTCATTGTGCAGCTGCTACAGTCAACTCTCGATTCTATGACCCCGGGAATAACGTCCCTCTCAAAGTAACGACCCTTTTTTGGGGAACTGTGAAAAATGTGGAAAAAAAAGGTCGAAAATATTAAGAAACTCAGCCGTACAATGTGTTTGTTGCACTTACGATTATTTTTGTCAGTGATGTATTACTAGTAACTGGGGTAGTTCAGGAATAAATCAATGCCAGCACTTGACTCTGTCCACCCAATTCCACAATCAACACAATGTTTCCCCGCGCGCGACTGCCGCTATATCACGCGCCAGGCTTGTTTTTGCCGTTGTTATTTAGATTCTAGATTTGGTTACGTTTTTGGTTTGATTTTGCGAACTATTTTGGATAACCCAAGCTATTTTCTTTTATTTGATACGAACTTATAATTTCGACGAAGTGAGGGGAAAGAGGACCTTATTGACGCTCATGAAGAAGTAGGAGATAATCCAGGAAGTGGATGAGAAGAAGATTACAAAGATGGCGATTACGCGGTGGCATGGCATTCCGAAGTCGACACTTTTCACGATTCTCAAAATGAGAGAAGAAATTGTGAATGTAGTGCAGAAGGAAAGGCCACAATGTAAAGGCCAAAAATTTGAAGGGTGCGACGCACGCGAATCTGAACCAAGCTATACTGGAGGGGTTCAGCCAGCATTGAGCGCAAAACGTGTCTATAAACGAACCAATGATGTAGAAGAAGGTCAATGAATTTTTCGCCCCTCGTGATCGGTAAGTTCAAGAAACTCCGGGGTTCCAAGGGCAACATCCTGCCTTGTGACTATGATTTTAATAAGAAGGCATGGATGGCCTCGGGGGTGTTCACGAGGTGGCTTCAAGGCTTCGATTTGAAGATGGACGCCGCAAATGGAAAAGTCGTGCTCTTTGTCAACAATTTCCCCGCACATCTTGCTCTCGACAAACTCAGGAACACCGATGTTTCCGTCAAAGATCACCACCAGAATGCTTCAGCCGCTGGACCAGGGGATAATCCAGCAAGTGAAGGTAAAGTTCGGCGAGATGCTTGTTTGGAGTATGGTGTGGAATCTTGACATGGGCAAGGAGGTCAAAAAGTGGGATGTGTTTAGGGCCATGGAGGGAATCGTCACCAGTTGGAGGCCCGTGAGACCGGTGGGAGTCACCAACTGCTTTCGACACGGCCACTTTGTCCTACCAGTCAATGAAGGGACTGCAGTCTATGTGCTATCCACCACAGCTAGCGCCGAAGACCCAGACGATTACCAGTGGACGCCAATTCTCAGCCAGGCCCCTACACGGAACCGCAGCCTGGCTCAGCAACAGCACCCTCTTCTGCCCCCCTGACTTTCACTCGGCTGTGCGACGAGGAAACGTGGCAGAGATTAGCCCCAGACTGCACTTATGAGGAGTACATAGCAGCAGACGATGACATCACAGTTTGGGGCACCCTCGAAAACGCCGATATAATCAGAGAGCAGCAGGATTCCAGCAATGAAGAGAGGGAGGAAGAAATGGAAGAAGAGCCTGAAGACATCTCCACAACGAAAGATGTTCTGAAAGGCGTGGACAGATACTCAAGAGCACTTAAGCGCCAGGGCACTAGCAAAGAGCTGTGGTTCCAGTTCTATAATGTGAAAGACTTCGTCGAGCAAACTGACGCTAAGAAGAAGCAGGCCTCCATAATGGACTTCTTTAAGAAATAGGTATTTTTTCATGTGTTGTCTAAAAAAAGCAATTTTTGCGTATAAGGGTCGGGGGTGAAATAAAATCAGTTAACATTCCAATAATGACCCTTTCGAAATAACAACCCTTTTCCAGGGAACCGTGAATGGTCGTAGAATCGAGAGTTGACTGTACTTATTTTTTAAATTTCTTTTATGCAATACACACACACATTTAATTTAAATGCACACTTATAATTGTAATTCTCTAAGTTTTTTAAAATTTTGATTAAAGGTTATACATTCATTTCATACCAATAAAAGAATCTGAAATTAAAACACAAGGGGCCGCGACTATCTCAGAGGCAAGCATTGGGATCATAATCAGAAAAAGGTCAGAAACCATTGCTTTAAAGATACATTCATTAGGAAACCTGACAAAGCCAGGTTGACTGCTGCACTAGTAAAACATTCCTGAACAACCTCAGTCATACAGTCGTTAACTGTTTGTATTTGATGGAGGTGCAATGTTCCATAAAGATCAATGGGACACACCTAAAACTTATCAAACAGTTACGAAAGTTCATTCAAAGAATGCAACATATTTAATGTGATGACAAATTAACATTTGTTTTCGATGGGTATGAAGTAGCTCCAACTAAATATCATGAGCACCACTGTATCTCCAAATGTCACAGTTACAGAAACTGCGAACATCTATCACAACCAAATTGCTTTTCTAGCTAATACCTACAACAAAAACAAACTGAAAGATATAGATTTCTCACTTAAACACCATGTTCATGTCACGCAAAAGGCTTCTGCTGATGGTGACACTTGTTGTGGCTGAAGTGCTGCAAATGGTATCTAATGTTATTGTTGTAGCATATGATATTGAAATATTTACATACTTTATTACCATCTGAAACCAGACATGGAAAATGTTTTACTTCAATTTTATAATTCAAGACACAAGATTAACCCAGTATTGAATATTAGTTACATTCGTGAACACAGTGAGGAGGAGGTTAAAAAAAACCTCATATTCATTTATGAAAAGAGTGGATCTGACACACTGTCTGCTGTTTTGGGTCACGGAAAACCAAGTGTTATAAAGAAATGCTCAACATCACTATACTTGAATTAGCTAAGCAAGCAAATTAGTTTGACTCAGGAAAAGGTTGGTGGTGACAGTGACAAAGGTTCCTGCTAAGACTATACCATGAAAATGAAAATGACACTTTGGCTTCTCTACGACACTAGGCATACTTGTGGTCGGCAGCCACTGGGCAACCCCTGCCAATAAAGCTCCCTCCAAGAGAAAGAGCAATAATCTTCAAAAGCCTGCGAGTTTATCATAAGATAGCAGCTTGGAGGATGGAAAATTTAAACCCACTAAGTTGAGGAGGGAAGAAAACTAAGAGTGTATTTGCTCCAATCATGACCGACTATGCCCCTCAAAGTCATCAGGTGTATCTATAAAACCACAACAATGCACTCATGTGCAAGTTTGCTCTACGTGTGCAAGAAACATGGAATAGATATGTGGTTGCTTGTGGACACTGCTATGCTGAAGTGTGGTAACAAAGATTACTTATTTGTGGATTGCTCAGATGATGATGAAAGCGTCCCCACATTCAATGGCCTCTTCTGACTTGGGATGACTTTGGAGGACATGGATTCCTATTTGAAAGCTGTTCTACTTGAGTCCCTCTACACGCTCCATAAGTTTACACATAACCTTTTGAATCAGAGCGGATATTTATTATGTTGGTGGCTGGGTAGAGGCAAATTTAGTATGTAAAAGCATGATATAAATTAGGAAAATTAATTGGAAAAGTTGCAACCCATGAAACAAAATTAATGTACCTGCATATCTGGAAGTAGAGGAAGGTGCTGGGCTGTTGACTATTGGTTGAGAGGGACTCTGAAGTGGTGCATATGGATGACTACCAGTAGGTGTTGAAGCACTTGATGCAGTTGGACTTTGATAAAGATTCAAACCCAACAAGTCGCTACTTGGCTTTCTGTAAAGATATAACATATAACATCTAAAGTATTTTGTAAATCAAACTTAACTTATTACCTAAGTATTAAACAAATCTATTTATATTTTATTAGTACAACTGACAATAAGGTGTCAAAGGTCAAATCTATTGGATCAGGGTGAGTTTAGAGGAAGTGCATGGATATTAGTATGGATAGACATGGGGAAAAACTTTACTGCTAATTAACATAGGAAAATCACCCCTAATGTACCTGGCTGAGATTTTGAACTGAAACTCTCTTTAAGGCAATTCAGTATAATGCAAGCCTGATAACATAGACCATGTTACCACCAATGTGGACATAGTTACAAATAAACAGTTTAATTTTAAAATAACTTGAAAATTTATGTGAGCATAAAATTTTCCATTGAAGGTTAATATTGACAGTAATATTAAAATTTGGAATTTTTATTTATGGAATTTATATATGGATTATAATATTTTAAATTAAAAAAGTGAAGAAAATTTGCTTTAACTTTAAATTAATTTTTTTCCTTAAATGCTGTTTTATAAATGTTGACAAAACACACTTGTATGTTTGTGACCTCAATTCTTAGAAAAAACTATTTCAGGATTTCACTGATATCTTCGATTTCATTTCCCTGACCAAATTATAAAACATCCTTGACTTTTCCACAAGCTGCTGGTAGCATAATATTACTACAAATTAATAATACATGGGTCAAAACAGTATTTAAATTTAAGATAATAACTACAAATAATGAAAATAGCCTCCTCCTTCCCCACGATAGGAATGCGTATTGATATTAGACAATTAATGCCAAAACAGTGGTGTGAGTAAGGAAAACATTCTCCAGGCATTCCTATTCTCTAGCCATACCATCGCAAACCTTTTGCATGAATTTTTTATTAATTTATATTATAAAATAATCAGTGAACATGGTACTATAGAATCCATAGTTTTTATCGTGGTATACTATTAAGAACACATTTAATGCACATTTGGAAATCAATGGAAACAAATTAAGATACATAACAGATACACAAATAAGTGGAAATAGTGATTTACAAACAAAACATTAAGAAACTGGAATACCAAGCATGACAATGAATCTTCTTCCGTTTTAATTTCCCTTGAATCTTATAGCCAGGTAAGAAACAGGCTAGAGTCGCCAATCTCTGTTCAGAATTATCTTGGAAAAACTATCATTTAGCAGAGCGTTTTCCAGAAAAGTTTGCCATAACCCTAAACCAATCAGGTTTCAAAACTAATAAGTTAGAGTACATAGTATATCATCTTACCTGAAAATAATGGATTTCTTATCAAAGACACAGTGAAGAAAATAATCTGCAATTTAACGGACTACATTAAAAAACTTTCCCTGACCACAATTGCATTTCCCTGACTTTCCATAACCAATTTTTCATTTCCCTGACATTCCAGGTCAGTGGCAACCCTATGTTTAATGAGAATAACCACATATGATTAATACAATTAAGTAAGAAACTAAAGTGTTTAAAGTTAGTCTATAGTAGGTCAAAATTAGGAGTCGTAAAACCTTTCAGGTAAAGAAATTTTAGATCAAAGGAAAAAACCTTAATTTCTCTTGTCTGAATTAAGTTTCATTTATTTAAGGAAAATATACCAAAATGTTCCTCTAATGCAGTGTTTCCCACATTTCGTTTAGTGTGTTATGACCAGGAGTTTCCCTGGAAAAGTTATCTGTCATTTCATGCTTGACACTCAAACATATTTGTAAATAAAACATTTGTTTCAAAATAATCTTGATTGCATAGCTATTTGTCTATCTAAAGAGTATAGTTTGAATTTATAAAGAATAAAAATATGGGTGAAGTGTGTGGCGTGAGGAATTTCTTGATCCATCTATTTTCTAAGTAAGGAGATTTTTTAAGCAAATGTGAGAGTATACATTTAAAATCAGTTTCCTTTATAAGCCAAGGCTTTCAGTCCAAATAAATGGAAAACCACACAATGTAAGACCTATTACTTTGATCATGTGCCCACCACAAATAAAGAATACCCACACCCCTTATTACTGGCTACATATATAATGCTTCTTTGCTGGAATCAAGAGCCTGTCTCACGCCACACTTAGGTAGGTAAACAAGATAGAACCAGGTGTCGCATATGGTTGGGTTTTTTTTTGTTTTCATTAAAACAGAGTAGAAATGGAACCAGCGAAATAATGTTACCATATGTAAAAAATAGAACAAAATTGATAAATAGCAATTTAAACTTTTTTTTTTTGTGTGGATTGCAAACTCTTTATTGTCAAAGAATTTAGAAAATCAAACTTGGAAGTGATTTATGGTTTGAGCATAATTGTGTATATCTTTCCCAAATAATCGGCTGTGAGATGGGCTCTTGAACCATCCTGTTTATTTATTATTATTTTATATCATATTTTTTATAATTATCATTACTATTATTGTTATTGTTATTATTATTGTTATTATTATCATTATTGTTATTGTTATTATTGTTATTATTATTGTTATTATTATTGTTATTATTATCATTATTGTTATTGTTTATCATCATTATTATTATTATTATTATTATTATTATTAAGCTTTATTTCAATAGAATCAGCAATAAAAAAATAGTCAATAAATTTTGACAACTATGATATAACATTTTGGATGTGGACACAAGTTTGTACAAAATCTTATCTTGCAGTAATTTTATTGAGAATAGTTAGGTGAATTTTAAATAATATACACATACACACATATACACATATATGTGTGTGTGTGTATGTGACATCACACATCCATCACAACGATAACCTTAACCAATAAGTGAGTCCCAGAGTATGGGACCATTCCTGGATGTCTATGGAGAAGATTATTTACATCATAAGACAATAATTCTGGGTTCAATTCTTATGTCATGGTGTAATTTTTTAATAGACACACAACACATATATAAGCCTATAGAAATAATGCAATTAAAATACCACTATATCGTAGCCAATGATGATGTTAGCTTAAAACAATATTTTATTATTTGTGACCAACAGTGTAACTGATTATAATATTTGTGATTAAAAAAGTGAAGAAAATTTGCTTTAACTTTAAATTAATTTTTTTCCTTAAATGCTGTTTTATAAATGTTGACAAAAAATGTTAATATTTACTTTATATAGATAAATTTAATAGTTATACTTGATTTTATATAATGATGCAATAGTGTGCCAATCTCCCCCTCTCAACATATGTTGATATTCCAGTCTGAAATGGAAGAGACCCAAGGTCAAACATCTTCTTGTTTACCTTAAAATAATATGACAAGACTCAATCATTCTACCAATCAAGAATAATGATTTTCAGCAGCTTTTGATTAAATATAAAGTTGACCATAAATAAAACAAATACAACTTTAAGAAACAAGTAAAAAGTAGGTGCACTTGAAAAATTGTTTATGAAAGAGAATAAAGAATTGAAGTGGTTAAATTACTGTCCATCCCACCATTTCCTAAAATAATACACAAGTGACCTGGTTCAATATTAATTAAAATGTTTGTGACTAGGTTCAACATTAGTGAAAAATAACTCATCAGCGATATTACTTAACACAACATTTATCCACCATCTTGAAAACAAATATGAGCACGTGTATAAGTGGTCACATGGACTAAAATCAGTATTATTTAGTCTGGTTTCCTCACGTGAGGAGGAAGTTCAAATCGTGATTATGTGTACTCAGGATGGTTTTTCTTAAATTGGCTTACCACACTTTTTCATGCAATTGCAAGTACATTTCCTTTAATATATACCTTCTTCATCCCTAATCCATTAGTTTAGTTTAATGTTGATAAGTTGGACAGGGTAAGACATGGTGCAAAATAAAAATTTATACCATTGTTTTCTCCTAAAAATGTCCTTTCAAAAACTGAATGATTTATTATTTGCACAGCCCAACATTTTTCACTTGAAACAAATGGCAGATTCCCACACAGGTTTATTTTGAGGAATTTTGTAAATGTACCGGCAGGGCAGTGGTAATCATCGCATAATAAACAATGTCAAAACAACGAGAGAGAGAAGGGATTTCCTCCCCTAAGTGTAACTGACTTGGTAATTGAGTTGGTCAGTGCTAGTTGGTGGTAGAAACTGTGCCGTGTTACTAATTTTAAACATTTTTAAAATTATTATTTAGCATCGCGTCTTACTACCGTTTGGGTTATACGCATATGTACTAATTACGCTAATGGGTTAAGAATAAAGAAGGTTGAATTTAGAGGAAATGAACCCGCATCTGCGTGGAGGGAGAGTAGAAAACCATTTTAGGAAAAACCACCCCCAGTTCACCCGACCGAGATTCGAAAATCAATCTCCCAGTCTTCGGCAGTCTAGCTAACAGGAAACTAGCGTGTTAGCCAACTATTCCACCGAGGCGGGTATTAAAAAAAATCATCTATGGTTGATTCACAAGTGGGAGAATTTATTGAAAAAAGGCTTCCTCATGGTCTTAAGCATCGAAGGGAATGATAATAAGCTATGATACAAAATTTTAATTAAGAGCAATACATGAGGCACAACAAACAAATAACGAGGCTATTAATAAGTTTGTTGTTTTTGAGGCCTATATATGACTTTGGAAAAAAAATAAAGACATGTTTAGGAGTGCCTGCACATCAAGAGAAGCATTCAGAGTGCCTAATAGCACTGTGTCAGATGTATTAAGTTTTTAGAGGGTACATTCGAGATATTTTATTTTTCATGTAGAAAACCTTCAAAATTTTAAGGTTGTATTATGTGTGGGAGCGTACTATATTCAGGCAATTACGATGTTAAAAACACTTGTAGAGAACTTCTAATGAATTTCAAACTATAAAAATTTGAGTACTTGATAACTTTTAAAAATGGCTAAGTTTGTCTAAGAGAAATATAAAAACAATGAACAATATGGTAGCCAGCAATAAATCATAAAAGTGGTGGACTATAAGCTAATATGATTATTACGATACTATACACAAGAAAATATCTGTACTAATATTGTAAAACCTTAGAGGCTGGCTTTCTTGAGGCTCCATTTTTCTCTTGAAAAGTGGTTTTACCTCCAAATTTAACCAACTACCCAACTAAGCTATTAAAGTAGAGCATAAGTACAGAACCAATAGAAAAATAATGTCCAAAGAAAACCAACAGCCATACGAAAATTAAGATCTTTCTAACATACCCATGTTGCTTCCTAAAGATCCTCACTCAAAATCTATGTTATGCAAATAAATCTCAACTACCAGTCCTAGAAAATAGTGGGAAAAATACTGACCTACTCCCAGAAAGGAAGGCCTCTTATTGGAGAGGAAGAAAGCGTCTTAATTTGAACAATTAAATTGTTGTATTAGCACTACAACTGTAGAAACAAGACAAAACTAAATAATTTACTAATTGTATATTAAATTTACAAGCAGGACTGAACACACTTGATAAAGTTAAAATATAATACTATTTTAATGAAAAGGCAAATTCACTATTCAGGTCTATTGAGATGAGTACTCCGTGACCTTTATTAAAATCGCCTCAGGCTAAGTTCAAGACAGTGTGAATTTCATGCTGGGATTAGCATTGAGCCAATTCCTGTCTTTAGTATTTATTTTCGTTAAAAATGAAAATGGTATCAAAAATAAAGCTATTATGGCACTATACTTCGATAGTCCACAGCACATTTGAACCAATATATTTTGAAGAAGAAATACACATTACCATGTGCAAATTGATATTTTGAATATCATAATTGCAAATTTATAACATAATCACAAGTGTGTTTAGTTACATTTGTTTGTGATAATCACCACTTTATGAAAAAAAACAAGTAAATTATTATTGGCAACAATGATTATATTCTCACGACCTCACTTGAAACCCATGATGAGGAATGTTTTGAGTAACTATGCTATATCCTTTTCTGTTCTGACAAGAAGATTTTTATTACTAATTTATATGAAATACCACTTTCAACCCTACCAAATTAGCAAAAACAGATCTATTCATAGATAATGACCAAATAACAAAGCCCCTAAAGTAGATTTTATAAATGACTATTAATTATTATTTGAACAGTTGTTTGTTCTGGATTGTGACACAAAAATATTTGTTCCAATTTGGTAAGACTCACAAATAGTATTTTTTCCCTTTTTCAATATTGTTGAGGTATGTCAGCAAACAAAGTGTGAAGAAACAGTTTCAATCATTAGTTGTAGCAAGTTCAACCTAATCTTGTAGCAATAGCTTTAAAACTTTACTACAAATTTAAAATTACTAATGAGTAAATATAGGGGAGTGGGATATGGGGTGATATGAAGATTTTGGTAAAATTACTTATAAGCTTTTATTTTACACTAGTTGAGTGTAAAAACACATTATTGATCAGCTACTCTATATTAATTAATTAATTAATTCTGTGATTTATTTAGTGTACTTGAGGTTTTTTTATCATTGCATCTTATTACATGCTCAGGTTATATGTTATTATTATTAGCACCGCGTCTTACTACCCGTTCGGGTTATACGCATTCAGGTTATATGGATACATGATAATTACTCTTATGGGGTAGAGAGAGATAAGATAGGAAGCATTTTAAAGATAATCTAGCAGCAATTGTGTTAAGGGAAAGTGGGAAAACATTTAAGAATAAGCACCCTTAGTAGGCCCAACCGGGATAAGAGCCCCAATCTCCTTGTCATCAGCAGACCAGTCTAATTGTTGTCCAGTTGTTTAATGAAGCGTGTTTGAGTATTTATTATATAGTTTCTGAATTATATATTCATAAATTAAAATATATAAAACCCATAACATAAGATGTATAAGTTATACAATAGTTTTTATTTTAAAAAACTTAACAAATTCTTATTTATTATGACGACTGGCATTAGAAAAAAATTGTTTGATTCCAGGAGAGGGCAGAAACAAGTAGTTTGCTTGTTGAAAGGGTACAGAGTTTGTTTGGACTGTACATGTTATATTTTCTCTATAACTCAGTCCTAATTTGACCAATCATTCATTGGCTCTGCTCTACACATTGGATTTTTTTTGGTACAAATGGGATTGTTTGAGTTTTTTGTTTTGTTTTTTAATTTTGAGTACAGCAGATTGAAGCACAGGGTCATAAATTACCACTAGGGATGGTTAATTGAAAATTAAGTCTACCAGTTAACACGTGACACTATAGTGCTGAATAAATATCTTTCACATCAACAAAAGACTTGTAAAATAAATTGTTACCGAGTTACATGCCCTCTAAAATACTTATGAGAGTCATACTATATCAATCCAGTTTGTTTCCAAATTTACTGCCATCATTTCAAATACCTCCCAGCTATGTTTCTGGAAATCTGTCCTTATTGCATAATCAATTCGAGAAACCCAAAGCAATTGTTATTTAAATATTTGCTTTGAGCTATCCATTAATAAGAGTGATTAACCTTGCCGTTTCAAATCAACAAGACTCTAAATTTGTTTTACATCAACTTGTAAGTCTTTACCATGGACAGCTGTAACCAAGCAATAGCAAACAATGTGTGTGCTTCAAGATTTATTCACTGTGATGAGTCATGCTGCCCCTGCATATTTCTCGTTAAGTTTTATTACAAATGTTATTGATATATATTTTTGTATAAAATAGAATAAAACAATCTGTTTTAACTTACCGAGAAAAATAATAATAATTCAAAACCAAACTTTTTGATTGAGCATAAAATTACTTACCCACTACCTAGTTGTTGAGAAACCGATTGTGATCTCTTCATGTGATGATCAGAGTCAGCAGTAGAGCTTCTTCTGCCCTGAAATATTATTTATAGCTTGTAAAATATTTATTTTTTAAATTGATAGTAGATAAACGTCAATCATATGATCTAAGATTCCATGCATATGTGTATACTAATATCTGCTTTAAGGTTTCCGAGCCCAAAATTATTTTTCAACTGATTGTGATTTTCATTTGATTGAATCATGCTCCAAGTTTGAATTGTGAACAAAAATCCTGATTCCCGCCCACTCAATGAAGTGAGTCACATAGGTTTCATCACAGACTATCCACACCCCCTTTTCCTTAATTGTTGAGCATGGTGTTGAAAGTTCAGGTGTAAGTTAGAGTGGCTTGTTTTAACTTTCTTTGTGCATGTTTATAGATTTCTAGTTTTGTTAAACATGTTTGTCCAGAATGGCGTCCATACGACCAGGTAATTCATCTTTAACTCTGGTTTCAAATAAAAGCAGAAAATCAACTAACCTAGCCATGAAAATTAGCATTATAAAAGATCTTGAATTCAGTCAGAGTGGCTTGGACATTGATGCAGCTTTAGACTTGTTCCTCGATTTTTAAAAGAAGCCCATGTTTGACCACCAACAATGATTAAAAGTCACTCAAGTTTGGTATTGTAGATTTTTTTATTTGATTGATTGATTTATAAAGTTGATATAAATTTCTATGAAAAGCTTCCAATAATAGTCTTATGGATTAATGCATAATTTCTCTTTATATTATTGGTTAGATGGGCTATTCATATAAAAAGATTGTAAACTTTTAGCTAAGCCATTATAGCAACATGAGTTTCCAGTTTTCAAATAACAAGCTTCCTGTGAAAATTAGACTGTACAGTAAAGCCCCGTTAGATATAACCCCGGTAGTCCGAAACTCTAAATAATCCGAACATATGTTTCGGAAAATGGGGGAAAAAATTAAGTCAAATGAAATATATTTTATTGGTTCAAAAGCTCAAAGTAAAAATATAAATTTAAGAAACAGTGGTTTTTGATATTAAATGCTTAATATTTACATGTTGTAGTAAAGACAATGTGTTTTGCTGTAACTAAAATAATTACTGTAAATATAACGTGTTTACAAGAGTTAAATAAATGACAGCTTGATTAAACTCATTCATTTGGGATTTACAATTTGTGAAAATACCGTATCCCTGTATTCTCACAAATAATCCAAACAAGCTTAAGTCTCAATTATATCGGCTTAATAAGGTTCTAGTGCACTTGCAACTACTGTTCACACAATTGGTACAAATGTTGTAAAAATTAATTGCATGATGAAATAATGTGACAAAGGTAAGGCGCACAAGAAACAGACGCAGTGAAAGTATGGAGAAAAATGCTTGCGTTGTGGAGTGATAAAAACGAGCATAGTGCTCCGGTTTCTTTAGACATTGTTCAGAGTAAAGATAAATCTTTGTACTATGACACGCTGAAGCCTAAGGACAGCAAAGTCTAGCAAAAAAAAATAACAATTCAATGCCAGCCAAAGGTGGTTTGATAGTTTTAAGCACCGGTAAAACTTCCATGGTATTTAAGTGACTGGTGAGGCGCAAGTTCTGCCACCATTGTGAGGGAAGTCTTTATTGTGCGATTTCAGAATAGCATCGAAGCATGTGGATACTTTCCAGAGCAAGGTTTTAATCTTGATGAGACCAAACTGTTTTAAAAACTTATGCCTTTACGCATTTATATTTAACAGGAAAAAACGAAAGTGCAAGTTTCTAAAGCTGTGAAAAATTGTGTCACATTTTTGTTGGGTGGGAATGCATATGGAGACTTTAAGATGACACTATTGATTGAAAGATCATAGAATCCATGAACTTTGAAAGAAAATACATTTACAAAGCCAACAAAAGGATGTAGATAACTTGTGTCTGGGAGCCATTGAACGTTTAAACAACACCCGTGTGGAACAGGTTTTGAACAAAGTAGAACTTATATTTCAAAATTTTCATCCCCACCGATAATAATTTGCCCTTGATTGCTTACAACATTCTTGACATTGGAAAGCACATTAAGATTGTTTTCCTCCCTACCAATATGATGGCTCTAATCCAACCAATGAACCAAGGTGTGATTGCCACGCTAAAGAGGTACTACTTGTGCTGTAGGATTGAGAAATGAAATGTGCCCTGGCTAAAGATGGTGAGGTACCGTAGCTAAGGCCAGCATTAAGGAGTGTTGGTTGAACTACAATCTAGTCATTCATTAACATCATCTTCATGGCTTGGAAAGAGGTTTCCTAGACGTGCCTTGATAAAGAGTGGAAAAATTTGTGGCTGGATTGCATCACAGAATTTAAGGGATTTGAGAAAATCTTGACAGGTGTGAACACAGAATTCCTCAATATTGCTTTTGAAGCAGAATTCCAGAATCTGGAATTCGAGGACATGGAAAAAGTGTTTAACACACAGGTTGAATAGCTCAGTGTTGACGAGCTACACGAGCTTGCCTAAAATTCATTTCTTCAACCTGACACCGAAGAGGATAAGACTACACACACATTTACAATGATCATCATATCTGCTGCATTCCATGGCATTGAAGAAAGACTTCAGATACTGCACGATGAAGACCCTGATATAGAACACAGTGCAAGTGTGCAGAGGATTGTCCTAGTGGGACTTGTGTTACCAAGAAATATAGAAGCATGCTGAAGTAGCCAAAACTATATACTTTCTTTAAATCAGGGGTCACCACAGTGACATGTGAAGGTAGGAGAACATGAGAGTCAAGCCAATTCCATTCACATCTCAAAAGTGAATGTCATCTTCCTGTCCTCCTGTCCTCTAACTAGCAAGGCCAAATAATAATATGGTAAATTATAAAAAAATCTTGCTACAGTATTTTAGTTAGGTTCACTTAATGTGTACTAAAATGTTTCTTGTTTACTATCTTGAATTTTAATGTATGATGCACAGTTTCCAAGTTATGATAACATTTGTAGGTTTAAGGGTATTTGGAACTTAACCATTAGATTTATTGATTCATATGGGAAAACATAGCTTTTGTCACATTATTTTTATATAGCATGACATTTTTAAGGACCAAAGCACAATGTTTTAGCAGAAATTAATAAGTTATAAAAATTAGGGCTTATGTTTTGATTGTTTTTTTTCATTGCTATGATTAAATTACATGTCTATAAACATACCAACACTTCTGTTTTACAGAAAATGCAGAGAAAAATTAATAAGAAAGCTATAAAATTAGGCTACTTTACTTACTGAAGCCATGATGACAGATGAAAGAGAAATATTTTCCACAGTAGCTCGTAATTCATCAACACTGGCACTTATTGGAGCGGAACCATTACTCAAAGGCTTGATTTCAACATGAATCTTACGTTCACGTTCATCATCTATAAAATTAACCATTTGTATATGAATGTCCTAAAAACTAAAAATAAATTTCTTGAGTAAATTTAATCAGCTTCTTAGTTAAAAAAAAAGAAAGATGTTTGGCATGGGTTACCAGCGACAATTTGGAAGCCAATAATGTATGTGTATAGAAAAAAAACTTTATACAAACGGTAATGAATTCAAAAACAATGTATTTGGCTATCAGAGTCATTTGGGTATATTTAGGACACATTCTTATCACAAATTGTGTTTTCATTAACCCTGTGATGGATCCCATTAGAAAGCACAAACCCTTAAGCTCAAAGTAATCATTCTTACACAAAATAAAACGATTGGGGTATTTTTATATGCTAAATTATAAGATTTCAAATAAAATCTCCTATCCCTACAAATGTGTGTGTTATGCAATAGTTTACGTAATAGTATCCCTTTGTTTGGGTTTTAAGCCTAAATTTCCTTATTTAATTGCTAGATTGCAGTAGTGGAAATATATCTACACCCATGACCATTGATGTTTCGATATATTATTGACTAGCCAATATTAATAAAAGTTAACTTATCAAAAAGATGTTCATTTTCATCACTTTAATATCTACTAATTTTAATGTAGAGATAAAATTATATATTTATTTGACTATTTTTTAGGTTAGGTAATAGAAATAAAATGTATATATTTATCTTCTGATGAAAACATCTCTATATTTAATGTAATTTGCTGGTTGATAGTGATTGTTAAAGTTCTGGTATTTGTATCTTTTATTTGTGAACTTGTTTTATCTATGGTTTGCTTGGACCAATGTCATAATGTATGTATATATGTATAGAACTCGACCCAAAGGTTGGTTGGATCCTCAGCTGTTTCATTGTCCATTGTAAGGCCTAGACAGCAATGAAGAGGTGTACTAGGGGAAGTAAGGAGTAAGGTAGAATCCCGTTGCTTTCCTCACTGAGCCCGAAGGTACTGTTAACCATCAGTCTACCAAACCCACCGAAATGCATATATCAAATGACCTTACAAGTGACAACTTCAATCCATTCATCACAGGGACTGGCTATGTATATTAAATGCTATTACTCACATCATTTATACCTCTGTCACTTTTATATTTGCCAGAGCAATAAGTGAGACTGATTCAGATCAATGAAAATAAAACTTGCTCTAGCCCTTACCAGACGATAATAGTATATTGTAAATACTATCTATATGTGACCAAAGATGGATCTGGATTATTTTTCTCCTGATATTATAGCTAACAATAAATACCAACAATAAATAACATTTTCGATAGAGAAATGGGATTAACAAGTGAAATTATTTTAATGAGATATAAGTGATCTTTTAAAATGCTATAACAATCATTTTTATGCTAAAATTCACATTTTTCCTAGAAAAAAAAATCATTTTTATGCTAAAATTCACATTTTTCCTAGAAAAAAAAATAATTTTTTTTCACCATAATTTTTTTTTGCACCTTAATTGTTAAGATTATATGCCTATGTACTAATTGCATGAATGAGGAAGGTTTAATTAAGATGAAATCTACCACCATTTGAATGGAAGTAGAGTGGCAAAAGATTTAAGAAAAAACATCCTCAGCAGACCCAACCGGGATTCGAACCTCTCTATCACCATCATCAGAAGGCCAATCTATTGTGAGAGTGAGGACTTAGACCACGTGGGTAACAAAGTGGGTTTGACCATAGTAAAGTGTCTTTATGCAAAACATAAAAATTAATTTGAGTGGTGCAAACTATGGAATATTATTTTTCCTTTTAAGCAATTTAGTGTAGTATGACATTGTATTATACAATTAAAAAAAGTATTTAATATTTAAGGAATAAGGTGCAAAGTAAGAGAAAAGGGGTATGGTTTATGGTGTGATAAAAAGGTTAAAGTGTAAAATAGGATGAAAATGATTAGGCAATATTAGTTAAGGTGTAATAGGTTTAGTGTCCTTTAAATGACAAGTGATATGGTTTATAGGATTGTTTGTTAAGAACGTCGGTAGCCCTCAACCAATCGTCACACATCAAATTCAATTAAAGTTGAAAAAGTATAATAATTGATGTCTACTGATTTTTTTTAAATGAAAGACCCTTGTGCTTGACGTAATTGGACTTACTCGCGTAGGAGTCATCTCGAGGAGAGAACTGTGTTGCTGGTTCCTGTCAAGCTTATCTTATAACAAACGTATTTTGCAATGTGTTACTGACATATGTTGGCATGTTTTAATGCTTGGACTTCATTGTAATGTCAAAGCATTTATATGGGTAGAAGCTGATAAAAATTCTTACCTCAAACACTTGTCCCAGATTGTTGTCTTGCATTGAGCCCTTTTTATTTATTTAGCTGCTAGTGAGATTGATAACACAATAAATATAGTAGGATACTGGAAGTAAGGACTTTTTAGAAATTGCGAACACATTTTTTTGCGGTAATTATTGAAAATATTTTGCAAAAATGTAATTATTATTTTATATGTGAGTCTAAGTTTATTCATAATTAACTAAGAATTAGTTTCTAGGAACTCAAAAGTTATAAATGTATAGGTGTGGCGTAGGTAAAATTAAATTTTAATGTACCTTTCGGCCTTCACTTTCCCTGAAAGGTAGCAGGCTTACCTTTTATGTATGGCATAGCTTATATGATAGGTCTGTAGTGTAGTCGATCAAAATAAGAATGCTACCTTTCAGAGTAGACAGGGTGTACATAAATTTGCATCCTAAAAATAAGTATGTTTTTCATGATTGATGAATGTGAAATATTGACCAATTATGATTTATTTTAGTTTATACACTTTACTTCGGAATAATTATCCATTTATCATTATGTCCATAGAGGGCATGGATACTGTAATTCCCCATCCCCCTTTCACATACAGAGTTATAAGGTGCAGGGTTTAGGAAAAAGTGTGCGAAAATCAACTTCTTTTAGTGATTATATTGCTATATTGTGAGCCACCTTTTTAACATTTTTGCTTAGATGGCTTTTTCTATGGTAGAACAAACATTTTAGAATGAAAATGTTTGGTAAAAGATGTATTGAGCCCCCCACCAGATTTTAGAACTTGTGCAAGTATTGTTAGTAAGTATTTCTACTCAATACCTAAGTTAGTAGATTAATGGGAGAGCTATACAAGTTATACCATATACTACCTCAATTATGTCTTAAAACATTTTTAATTACTTCAAGTTGTTTGTTAAAAAAACTCATTATCATCTACTGTTGGGAGACATCACCATGAGCTACCAGAGGCAAGATTATTTCCTCTCCCTCTCAAACAAATAATTCAATGTACAACCAAAGAAGTGCTATACATTCTAATCACACTATTTTTGAAAGTCTGGATCGAAAATTCTTTTTTACACTTGTAATATGTTCATCCATGAGTATAGAGTAAGTAATTTTGATACAAATGTACTACACTCAGTGGCAGAGCCGTAGCTAGAGTAATTGGCGCCCGGGGCAAACAGTAACATTGGCGCCCCCTCTCCCCACCCAACCATTTCCGCCCAGTCATAACTGAGCAGTTGATGGTGTCATATCGTATTCTATACCTGTTTCAGATGTGATACAATAGCTCTATAGCAAACATCTTTCTATTACTAATGTGTCTTGAATTATTGTCTCGTTTATAATTTGCTAATTCTATTAAATAGTAACAAAAAAAAATTTCAATAAATATTTATTATAATTTAATATTCTTTTTACTAAAAATTTACTTATATAGATAATCTTATTCAATAGTCTGTGCTGATTATATGAGCTTAAATACATGTTGTCGTAAATATAAATTTTTTAAACAGTTTGAATTTAATGAAGAATACTTTTTGTTTATTATTAACTGCTAACTCAATTACTTATGAAAAATGTAGAAGTAACATTATTTTAAAATATTAACAGAATTATTTTATACTTACAGTTTCACCTTTCTAGCTTTAACAGCAGCAAAATTATTGATTATTTCATCATAATTAATATTTTTAGCAATATCTTTTTCTATTGATAGAATTGCCAGGTGTGTTAACCTGTCTTGACCCATTGATGACCTTAAGTAATTTTTTATTATTTTCAGCTTGCTAAAACCTCGTTCACCAGATGCATTAGTAACTGGCAATGTTAAAAATAATCTGAAAGCAATTACTAAGTTTGGATAAGATGTGGCTATAGACATTTTGTGGATTAAATTTAATAGGTCAAGAGACGTTGCTTTTGAAATATCCTGACTTTTTTCAAATAAAGAACTGGCCTGAAACTTAAAACTAGCTATTTCCCCCTCTATTTCAGAAGCATCCAGATCCTTATCATATTTATTTGCTAAGCGTTTTGCACTTGCTTTTAAATCTTCTACAGTCATAGAATGCAAAGACTTGCCCGTTAAAAAATTAAAGTCATCCAACACTTCAATAAAACATTTAAAACGCCATTCCATTTGTTCTAAGACTTTGTCCAAAATAACATGAAAGTCCATACTGAACCTTTGCTTTCCTGTCAAAACAGTGTCCTTACTTTCTTCCAAAGTCAGTCTTTTCCTCTTCTTTGCTCTTTTCTCCTCGAAGAAGCAGTCAATTTCAAGAGATGTTGCAGCACAGATGTTCGATGCTTCATCCAGTATAACATCAATCCCTGTGTCTCGGATGTCTTGTAAAGCATCTTTCAATCCAGTCAAGTGACTAACTGCACGGTCCACGGTCATATCTTTGTGCTGTAGCTGTTCATTCACGCGGGAGATGTGGTTTAGTATTTTGTCCCACATAACAGAGTAACAAACAAACTTAAAATTAATTTGTTTAAGAAGACTTTTAACCACTGATAAACAGTCATGGAATTGAGGGTTGTTAGAAATTTCCTCTAAGGCCTCGATGACTTTATCAAGCTGTGAATAAAGTGCATGAACAGCTGAATATTTGGATGCCCATCTTGTATCACAGTGACGCTTGAGAGTGGTAGAAAGTTTGTTGGATAATATTTCCCACCTTTTGACACTGAAAGCAAACAATTTGTACAGTTCTTGTACTGTTCCAAAAAATGTGATAACATCTGGAGAAACTCCAGCAGCGTGAACACCAACCAAATTCAATGAATGAGCAGCACATGGCATAAAACGTGCATGGCTGTTAATTGTTTGTATACGGGCCTGGACTCCTGAATACTTCCCAGCCATATTTGAACCATTATCGTAAGTTTGCCCTCGGCAATTATGAATATCAAGTTCATCGGCTTCTACTTTTTGTAGAATCTCTTCAGTTAAACCAGCTCCAGTCGTTTTACTAGTTTTGATGAAATCAATGAAACTTTCTTCAATAGAGTAAACACCCTCTGAAACTTTCACGTACCTAATAATCTGGCACATTTGTTCATGATGGGCTACATCTGGTGTACAATCAAATGAAATTGAGAAATATTTTGCCTCTCTTATATATTTTAATATTTCTTGGCGTACAGCGTCACCTATTAAATTGATGAACTCATTTTGAATTGTTGGAGAAAAGTAATTTGTAATTCCTTTTTTTTCTTTGCTTAAGATAATATGTTCTTTTAGCTGTTTATCATAATGAGAAACAAACTCTAGCAAATTTAAAAAAATACCACAATTATTGGCCTCACGTATATTTGAACTTGAACCTCGAAAAGCCAAGTTGTTGACTGCACAAAACAAAATACAATCAACAATAATTCTGAGATTGTGCCGCCATTTCTCTTTTTCTTTTATGATAATTTCCTGTAGTTCAGTATCAATTGTACTGCCCTCTTTAATCCTTTTTTCAAAGTTTTTCCAAGTAACATAGCATTCACGGTGCTCTACAGAATTTTCATGCTCTGGAATTCGAGGGTGTAATTTTTTCCAGTCAGAAAATCCTACTTTTGGATTTGCCAAGCATGAATTAGAATGCTTTCCAAATAGCATGCAGGGGAAACAGTAAATAGATTTTTTCTCTTCACTGTAAATTAGCCAATTTCGCTCTACACTTTCTCCGTTCAAAAGTTTTTTATGGAACCAACTTCCCGTAAAATGCCTTTTTTCTGAATTAATTGATAAAAGAAAATTACCAGTTTTATTTTGTTCTGGACCATGTTCAACTAATAAGCTTCTCACATGGTCATTCAAATCAGACCATGTTGTGGGATCATTAAAATCTAGTTGAATTTTGGTTGGTTCATTTTCCAAATCCTGTTCCTGTACATCTTCACAAGGAGTAAATGTTGGAAAGGACTGGTTAAGATTTGGTCTAGAACCCTCTGAATGTACATTTACACTACCAGTTACATTCTTAGTTACTTTAGTAAAGTTTTCATTTTCTAAAAGTGTTGATGTAGATGGCCTACTTTCAATACCTTGTTGTTGTGGTAGCGCAGTGGTTGAGGGATCCACCTTCTTTACCCAACCCAGTTTTTGCCACTGCTTGGCTTGAACTATGTTATCTGCCTCTTGTTGTTTTTTCCGTTTTCTGCTTTGTGCTCCCGACAACTTTGTAGGCCCCATTTCGACACACACACGTGGCACAGTGTAATAATTCACACGCAACTCAATCAACAAAGTCATACAAATTTACAAACAATGCTAATAAAATAAATGTCATTACAGTGTCACGGCAACGAGCAAATTTCATATTTCAAATTTATTTTGTCACACGCTTCTCAGATAAATTTTAATTACGTTCCGTTTCCCGTTCAGGCCGTTCTCTGAACGGCTTCTTTCACGTTCGGTCGTTTTACTTTCGCCCCTGCTGTCCTCCCTTGGCACGAAACACTGCGCGTACCGCACACTAACTGTTTGTTCACTGGCATCTTGTCTTACTTGCTACCCCCCTTCATAAGAGCCAAAACAAAGAGACCACATTCCTAAGCAGACACGACCCCTAATTACTTCCGCTTGGCTGTCTCCACCTCGCTTGGAATGTTTGTCCTTCGTCCGTCACATATTCATAGTAGAATTTACTGTCAGTGTCACCCAAGCCAAATCTTTACAAACATTTTGTGTTCGGATGATGGAAGTTTCATCAAGTCACCATTTTTATTCTTAAAGGAGAAATGTATACGTCTTTTTAACTGCGCGTTCGAATAAATTTCGCAATCTTACATTTTACATCTTTTTAAATCTACATCATGATGGCGCCCCTCGAGCCCGGCGCCCGGGGCGGCTGCCCCTGCTGCCCCCCCCTCGCTACGGCCCTGCTCAGTGGCATCCCCAAAGTTAACCCAGAAAATGTTTGAAAATTAAATGCCCCTTAAAGCCCTTTGAGTGGAACTCGTTTGGAAACATTTTGAAATTAGACTCCTCTACAAGATATCAGGAGTTGCCCTCCCCCAGAAATTTTAGAAATTAAGATACTACTAGAAGCAATTTAAAGTTATCCTTGCCTGTAATTTTCTTTTAAAATTAAATATTTCCAGAATATATTTGAAGTGGTCTTCCTTGACCTGGAAAAAGGGACTGCTGTTGATCATATGATTTGATATATAGATATATTAAAATTGTTTTAGTAAATGTTGTGGCCCTCAAAAATTGTCTTCCTATCTGAATCCGAGTGTACATGTTCACACTGTCAGTTTAATAAAATGAAAAAATATTTTGACGGCTGTGTTAGTGCTAAAATGTCAAGTGGTGTAAATTTTTTTTAAACTCTAAAAAGAGGGCAAATTTCAATTACTTTTCCTGGGTTTTTATCGACGCACAAAATTCAAGCATAATTCCTGGTTTTCCCGGTCAGTGGCCACCTTGTCTAAGCATGTCATACCAGCCGTGTCAGGACTATTAATCACAATTGTAGGTTAAGGATGAAGAAGATATAATTTAGAGGAAGTGTAGCCTCATATGAATTAAGGAAATGTGGGAAACCATATAGGGAAAACCACCCTATGTACATCCTGGTGAAATTTGAGCCCATACCCTTTCAAACACTACGTTTAATCTGCAAGCCCACCGATGTTGGTCTATACTTGCTATTTGATGCCTTGTATTTAATTAAATCTTTAATGAATATTTTAAATATTTAATAACATATTTTCCCAGATGTTAATGTGGGTTAGTGTAATACTCGCAGCAGTATTTATATAAAAATTATGAAAATAAAAATACCCACAATCTTGTTATTTAAGGTATACAACCCAAACAAGTAGTGAGATGCAAGAAAAGTTGGTAATATATTTAACTTCATATTATTGTCACTATCTGTTCAGGTTCCACGCATATGAACTAATTACATTCACATGTTAGGGATGAGAAAGGTTGAAATTAGAAAAAGTGTACAAGAATTCGCATGGAGAGCGAGAGAAAAAAATATAGGGAAAAACACTGTTTATACACCTGGCCAGGATTTAAATCCTGATCTCCCTTTCATCAGAAATTAAGTCTAACATGAGAGTGATGCCTTAGACCACACAACCATTAAATAAGGTAGCCTCATAATAACTTGAAAAGACTACATACAGCTCAGTGAGGAAATACGTCAACACTCTCCTTTTCAGTTTTCATTTGAAATATAAATGCAAATTGCCATAGTCAACATTTTATTTAATGTGAAAAGGCTTAATATTTTTCCAATATCTGAATCAAAATGATAGTATATTGCAATATTTCCAGCATCAAAATTAAAATCAAGAGCCACAACTACATATACAGAAACTTTTTTTATATGTTTTAACACAAGGGTTATTCACGACTTAACCTAAGCGTGAGGCGTAGTTGGACCAATGTACTCACA
This sequence comes from Timema genevievae, assembly GCA_902155825.1. NCBI lineage: Eukaryota > Metazoa > Arthropoda > Insecta > Phasmatodea > Timematidae > Timema > Timema genevievae. The sequence continues at coordinate 185,075 of CABFWO010000425.1, forward strand.
TTTACTCCAAGAGAAATAGACACCCAGAGTGAAAATCAAATGTAAAAATTTCCCCTAAGTGCATTTGGCTGAAATTTAAACCTCAACTCTTGCATCAATGGCAACCAATTGCAATGCAAGTATAACATCTTAGACCACTTGAACATGATTTTGGGTGATAGTTTAGTCATTGAAAATCTAAGATGGACAATGGCAGGTTTGAACATTAGTGATTAAAGATCAGGTGATTGATCTGCTTAAATGATAACCCTTGTGTGGACAAAGGTCAAACTTCACTATGAGTTTGCTTTAATATAGCCTTTAACTGTTAAAACTTGATTTTAATTTGTGTTGGATAGCACAAAGTGCCATACTACTTCAAAAATATAACCTTAATACCCCAAAAATATAAACATTATGTAGTTTTAAGATACCACACTTTACCATACAATTTAAAAAAATATAACCTTAGTACCTCAATAATATATAACTAAGGTAAAGAGGAAGTTATTTTTAAACTAAAATTTATTCTTCATTAATTATAACTTATAAATAAAAAAATGTTTTATGACAATATTGTTAATCTACAATAATATTCTTACCGGAATCTGTGTCAGAGCTCGAATAGAAACTAGCTTTATCATTTTCCCAATTCTCAACTTTTGGACGAATACAGTAACCTTCCTCATCTACTTCAGGTGTAGGTGTGTCAGATTTTCCTCTCTCTTCTTTATCATCACTGCCACCGAGGAAAAAAAAAACTGGTCATAATTTAAACTTAAATTATTTTGGTAAGAAAAATATTTCATAATATATATTTTATCCCTTAGTGCTAAACACTTGAGCTATTGTAATTAATAACGATAACACAACTAAGTTGGTATAGGAATATAATCAAAGCCAAAGAATGAGGTTGCATTTTAAAATAATATTTCATAAACCACTTTGAGAAGATGAAAAATCATCAATAATAAAACCAAGGGCAGCCTAATTCTGATGGCTTTGATACACCTCCTCCCAGGTCTGATTAAAGCACTTTAGTCCTAAGCTAGCTCGCCTCATTATAATAATCTTATTTTAAACCACTAAGTCAAATTGACTCAAGTAAAACAAATAAAAATAAATACAATGATTTCTTTAGTAATAAAAATTTATGGCATGTAACATTGTTTTATCAGTAAATTTAATGAAATGTTTAAAACATTATACAAAATTTTGTGAAAATTCTTGTCAATTCATGCAGCTTAGTGATCCAATGCCTTGACAAAGATGGTTTGATATCCTCTGCTGCTTCTGCTTAATCATGACTGGCAAGTAGTGTCCAGGAAAAGTGTCAACTTAGTTTCAAATTATCACATCAAAATAAGAAGGTACACTTCAAATATTATATTTATAATGGAATGAGTATTAGTTTATGTTGAAAGCTTATGTGAAGAATCTAAAGCTGGTAGCATGATGTAATTAGTACTTGTGGAGAGTTAAAGAAAGTTTGAAAGTAGCCATTGAACTAAATTTCAAGATACAAAAAAAAAGTGCTTATATTCACCATGCAGATCTTATCTAAGGTAGTCTAAAAATTACCAGCCTTTGTCAAGTCAACATTTTATCCAAATTAACAGTTGATAAATAGAGGCCTCAAGATCTTCAATTTGGAGTATCAGTCTTAGAATTTGTATTTTTATATTTTATAACTTTGTTTTAACTGCATTAATAATGAATCAGTTAAATTTAGTGAATATATTTCTAAGATTAGAGATCTTAAATAAGTTGTTTTCACAGTGGTTTCTAGGTATGTAAAGATTTGAATCAAATTATGTCATAAAACATCAAGTGAGTTCTCTTAAACTGATGTAATTTTACATAATCTTCCTCTATAATGTCCACACAGAGTTTTTTTAGCACCACTTCTTACTAACTGTTAGGGTTATAGGCTAATGGTTTTAAGGATTAGGAAAGTTATATTTATAGGAAGTGTACCCACATTTGAATAGGAAAGTAAAAAACCTTTTCGGAAAAACCACCTTTAGTACACTCAACCGGGATTCGAACCTTGGCCTCCCCATCATCGACAGTCTAGTCCATTGCGAAAGTTGCACATTAGACCACACGGCCACTGAAGCGGGCCCCTAAGGTGTTGATTGTCTTGTATTTATTTAAATATATTTGTCATAATAAATTTTTAATAGGTATTTTTTTGAAATTATATTTATAAATTTACATTTCATCATGATTCTGGAAGAGTGGTTGAGATACTGTGTGTGTGTGTGTGTGTGACACACACACACACACACACACGCATGCATACATGTGCACACAAACACACACAACTTTGGTGGTGTATGTTTAGAGTCTGTTTTTTACTACTTAAGTGGTTAATATAAATTGGTTGAATACCTCAAAAATATTACCATAAAATGTTTATAGAGATGAACAGAAAGGTTTGGTTCAGCCTGTTAATAATATTTCAACTAGTATTGAATTAGCAGGCAAATACACATTTGGTTTGTCTTCAAGAGCTTTATAAGGAGAGCAACTAGGATGTTTTTTTTCAACATTGGCTATTTGATGTGATTTCTTTAATTAAGTGCTAGTTTACTTTGATTGAAAATATTTTTAGTTCTTTGTGAGAGTGGATATATTTACAGCAAGAACCAGTTTTATATAAATAAACTGTAGGTTGCCATCATTTATCAAATTTACGAAGGGCAATCGGAAATTAAGGATTCTTAACTAAAGAAAAATCATGTAAGATATTATCAAATTCATAAGTAGTAGTAGTAAGTACGAGTAAGCATAGTAATAGCAGTAGTAATAGAATTGTTATTATATAAGGAGTGTCTATTTATTCACTAAAATTGTCCCGCTAAGTAAAGTGTGCTTGTGAGCTGGTGGTGCCTCATCATAAATGCCATACGATACATGTAATAGTAAAAATATATAATGAATACATTTCATTCCCTTAAGTCTATTCTTATAACATAACATAAATCCAATATTTTTTTAAAATTTCTTAAATACATTACATTATGTTTGATTTAATATTCAAAAACCAATCTTGAATCCATTTCCTAGTTAATTTGTCATATTTAGTCACGTAAATATTATTATTCTTCAAATCTGTAGGCCAATTTGAGTTTTTTTATTTCTATTTTAACGTCTGATATTTTATCCATACCTAAAAGGGTTTCAGTATCGCATTAAAAAGTGTCGGTATTATTATTTTTGTGTATTGATTACCATATTTATTTATAAATAAAGGAAGTATACTGTCTTTCCTGGCGTTGTAACCATGAGCCTGTCTTACTCTATATGTTTCTGAGTAGTAGTATTGAATTATAATTTTAGAGCTATATATGTTTTTTAATATCAATTGTTTAAATGTTATTATTTTATAGTTTTGCATGTTTTTTACTGTCAATGGTTTCCACTCCTAATTCATGTTTTTGGTACTATTGTTGTATCCACTCATTATTTTAAGAACTTAAGTCTGAATACTTCTTAATTGATTTAAATATAAATCCCTCATCTTTCCCCAGGAAGTAATACTATAGCCTAGATGTGATTTGATTAGCATGTGATACACTATTTTTAGAATATTAAAAATAACATTATTTTAGTATACATATATTAACCATTTTTGCTCTTAGCTTCCTACTTATGTCTATATGAGTAATCCATATGGTATGAGAATCAATCATTAGCCCAAGATAATTATGTGTCTCAATTTGTGTAAATGGTGAACAATCACATAACAATCTAAGCAATGACCTTTTATATCTAATTCATAATTTTTAACATGCAGTAGTCTGATATGCATTGTTTGCATTTTCTTAATGTTAATTATTAATTTATTATCATGAAATGAGTTTTGTATCCTTTTAAAATATTCCTACAGCAAATGTTTAGCTCTATCAAGATTTTTGTGCACCGCGTTCAGCATTGTGCCAGCAGTATACATAAATAGGCCACAATTCTGTATACAGTTTGCCATTATTTTAACCCAATTCTTCACTTTCTATATTATTTATTTTAACCACTAGTTTCTTATTTGTTAGTAATTTCCAAGCCATTCATAAATTTACCTTTAACCCATTCGCTGACAATGACGAGTGCTACTCGCCACATATTTACAGTACAACAGGGACTTTGACGAGTGTGACTCGCGGCGTATGTCCATCCACTGACTTTGACGTATCTTTCTCGCTGTGTTATTTCAATACAATAATATTGTTTCTAGTAGTTCTATGAATGTCCAACAGATGTCAAAGAAATCTAGTTTCTTTTAGATATGGTTTTATTTTTCTCTAAAAGATGTCTAGAGTAATGTGAGCTCTAACATGTGTCAATATTCTTTATTAGGGACAAATTATAGTGTTTATTACTTCTACTTTATCTATGATTGTTTATTCACTTTGTTTTTTAACATTGAAACTTTTATATATTTTATAAACTTAAGTGTTTTAAACTTTTTAATACATGAGTTATACATTTTATAGAATTGTGGTTTCTAATCTATTGAATGTTATAAAGTGTTTATGGTACTTGTTTACAACGCATCGAAAATAGGAATTTTTAAAAAAACATCCAAAATAATGGGTAATTATTATTTTTGCTATTTTGTAATAGGTTTTTACAATATAATTTAAAATAAAAAAAATAGTCATTTTTGAAAAAAAAATTCATTGATAAATTGGTTGGCTAATGGGTTAATACCAATTTTATAAAGCGATTCTAGTAAAATATATTTATCTGATGTATCAAACTCTTTTAACATGGTTCAACTTTCTTTGAGTTTGACATGAATAATAGTTTTTGTAAACCAAAACACAAACTAGACATATTTGGTTCCTGGGGAATAAATGTGTTTACACGTTATTCCCCCTTATTTCATCTCAAGAATGAAGTAATATATCAACGTTTCATCAGTAAGACTATATATTAAAATAATGTATACAATTCTTTTTTACACCATTAAAGATGTTTCAGAAAACTAGAAAACACCATTATTTTCGTTCTACAGTCAAACTCCTTAGAACTCTGTAAGCACATTTTCAATATCCTGGTTCTTTGAGGAGAATTGTTGTGCACTGTATGATAAAAACGGTTCTATGCTTTTGTGCGACATTGTTGTTTTCACTCAATTCAATACTCTAAATGGTCAGTCAGATAATTAAAAACATAATGGTTAAATGATAGTATTAATAAATATAATGGTACAGTTATAACCAATGATTAACATTTTAAAATCAAATAACCAACATATCAAAGGAAGTTAAACAATATTTTTTTCTGCAATCAAATGCAAAACAACGTCAACATTATAGGTTGTCAGATAAAACATTGGTTAAGAATTATTAAAACTAGCACGCAGGCAAATCTGATGATAACTATCACTCTACCAAAACATTCTGAAAAACCAGCAGATTCCTGTAAGCATAGAACACTAGCCAACCAGGTAGGACTTTTTAAGTTTCTCAAGGCTGTGTCTCAGTGAACTTACACGAATGAGAAACAAAATCATTGCTATACCTTGAAGCTTAAACATCAGCAATAGTTTTTACTTACTATTTATTATTTAATAAACAGAACGGGAGCTTAAAAATCAATTAATTATACTTTTATTGCGTCTTTTGTTTACATTGACAGATCTTAAGTGTGTACAACTTTAATTATGACTACACTTCCAGTAACAAAAGAAAAATATAATGATACCAAGTTTGATAAAAATATTAAGATCTACAGTCTATGTAAAAAAACTTAGAAAGGAATGGAAGAGGATTTTATTAAGTGGTATAGCATGTGAGCAATCATTTATAGGTTTGAATGACGAACATGGAGAAAATTGTTTTTTTTTTAAATATTTGTAGAAAAGTAAAAGTACATCAAAGGTTTGTTTTGGGAAGGAGATCAATATGTTTGAGATCCAATGATTATGTATGCCAATCCTCACAAGTCAAAGATACTTATGCATAACATTTATTTAAGCCAAATTGTACAACAGTATCAGAGCTCAACACAAAGTGTGTTAACATGTCCACTAGCATAAGTTGGCCAAACAAGGGTTATATTAATCACAAAAATTATACTAAAAGTTTGGAGAAGATATTTAGTGAAATTCTCAGTTTTTCTTGTTGATATTTTTAAGTCTTTAGTAGGAAAAAAAATTTCATGCTTTAAATATACAAGCAATGCTTTGGTCTAGACATGCATATGTGTAGCTGTTTATTAATAGGTTACAAAACATATATATCTAGACACCACTATCATCATATGTTTACTGTGTTTAGTGTTTTGTTACTGAAACAATTAATGTCCGCAATCATACCTGATATAGGAGTAAATGAAATGACAGGTTGTAAGGTTTCCGTTTATACAATGGTTAACTATCTTAAAATTTAATTTATAGTAAAGAACAAAATTATATTCTTTAGACAAAAATGTTAGACAAAAATGTTTAAGTTTAGATAAACTTATGCATTAATACTGATTTTAAATGTAATATTGGATTTTAAATTTGTTTACAAGTTGGTTTAAGAGGTCCAATCAAGGTTTATTATACTAGTCATGATTTTTTAAAATCTTATGAATGCCAAGAAAATATAGGCCTAGATACTACTTTGGTGTAAACATTCACTATTGTGTTAATGCTCTATATTCCTTCTTGTTGAAAAGTTATCATCTATAAACTTTGAGAACCTTTTCAAGGGTGTGAAATCGTAAAGAATAAAAGTATAAATGTGTTTGATATTTATAATTCTAAATATGTTAATGTAAAACAAAAGATTTCAAATTTCTATATAGTGTTTTTGATGTACACAGAAACATGTGGGTGAGATATGAAATTGCAGTTGAATATATTAATCAATGCTATGTTTTAAATTACCAAAGTATAGCAGTCAAAAACAAAAGGTAAGCCTATCAAACATTTTCCAAAGACATTATTAAATTTTCATATATAGTTGTTTAATGAATAAATTGATAAACATATAAATATAATGTGTGACTTCACTATTTGAATTATTCATTATTCCAATAGTAAAAAGGTATGACACCTTAGCTCAGTCAGTAGCATGTCTGTCTACTAAGTTAAGGGTCCTGGGTTTGATTCCTGGTATGGTTGAAAATTTATCATTGGTGGTAATGTGTGTTTACCCGTTCACATTGATAGATTGAAGGCTGGGGACTGGATGTTGTGCCTGGACTAATCTTAAGATAGATAAGGCATATGAAGCTACAAGCCTAACCAGTTGATTGTGTAAAAATATATGACTTGATTAAAAAACTGACCCAGACCATAGGCTGGAAACAGTAATGGATGTAAAAAAAAAATTAATGTTTCATTAAAAGACATATGGAAAAAGACTTACACATCTGATTTATCTTCTTTGTTACTCATACTGTCACTTCCATCTTTCTTTTTTTTAGACTTTTTTTCTTTTCTTTTGTCTCTCCTACTGCGCAAAAACCCTGCAAATATTAAATTGAGTAATAAGTGAGACTTAAATATGCTTAAAACACACACACACACAAATATTATTATACTAGATTAATTTAGTTTGTTGGATGGAAAATGAATAAAACTGAAAAATAAAGATAAATAATTTAAATGTTATGCAAACACTGTACATAAAATTATAGAGACATTGATTAAAATACAAATGTAAACAGTTAACAGCGATGGAAAGGGTCTGTAGTAAGAATCATAAGCTTAAGTCAGAATATAAAAAAAAAGAATGTTTCAAACCAGAAGTAACAAAAATTCAATTTTCATTAATCAAATAAATGGTTATAATGATAAGAGGTTAAAATCCTTAAAGATATTCAAGAACTCGAGAAAATATTGAATTTGCTATTCAAAAATAATACTTTTTTTTCTTCAAAATTTCAAATTGGAATTTGATTTAGAGCTCAAATACTGCTTAGTGGTTATTTAGCACTAACTTAATTACTATAGGATAAACTCAACTGTGTGCCCCAAGAACATTAATTAGAGCAATATTGCAAAAAATGATTACATTTATTTATTATCTCTATTTTTTATCATATTTTTATTTGCTTTTATATTTATCATTATTTTCAAGATTGAGATTCAGGATTCAGAGGTAAAATGAAGATTGGGATTCTTAAAATATTGGATTCAACCTATTTCTAGCTAGAATACATTCTAAATTTATTTTAAAAATAAATATTTATATTTTGTTAGGTAAAATTAAGATGAATTTTTCCTTTTACAAAATCATTTAAAATGGCATATAATAATTATAATAATATATACTAATATTAATAAAAGAAATAATATAAATAAGTATATAATTTAAGTTTAATAATCATTCTATATTTTGCGAAAAGAAAACTTTAAATGGATCCTTAAATACAAATTAAAAATTGTATGTATTTTTAAAAGAACCGAAAATTATGTCTTCGCTAAAAAAAAGTTAATAAATTTATATGCATTATAATATTCTCTCTCTCTCTAGATATATATTATGTCATTGAAAAATGTCATATATATATATATATGATTTTTTTTTTAATGACAATGATTTTGAGTTCACACACACGCAAAGTAACTTATAGAGTTAAAGAAAATACATACTTTATGAAACATATTTAAAAAATATAGGTTGATATATAATATAATTTAAAGCATTAAAGAAAAATAAGTGCGGAGAGTTATAAAAATTGCCCAGAGATTCAGTATAACACTTTTATTCAACACATTTTATTGTTCGTATGAAAAAATATTTACTCAATTAAAACTATATATCAGCCATATTTTACCGTTAATTATTATATAGAAATAAATTTAAAATCAAACATCTGTTTTAATATTTTATTATTTATGATTTTGCTTTAAAATATAAAACATATAATTAAAAAGTGGCTTCAAGAACGAATTGTGAGACTTTGTTTTAGTCACTTTACATTTGAATTATTTCTTCGATATTTATAACCTTGTATATATTTCATTGAAATTAAACAAGAAAATTACCCTAATGTCTATGAACGAGAGCGAATGGGCCTACAAATGTTGCTGGATAAGATATTTTCATATACCTTCCAAGGTTATTTTACATTCCACAATCGACATGGGGCCAACATCTTCGAAGGAAGTTGTGCTATGGATTTTTATCAATAAAGAAAAATCTGTCAACAATGGCTGGCTTTGAACTCAAGAACAAGGGGTTCTGAGGCAATCACTTTAACAAAAGACCATCAAGGTCGATCAGGGGTGACTGCTCATGTTCTATGTAGATCCTAAGCTTTGATGAAGAAAAGCAGGTTTAAAGTCAACTTAAGTTGCACAACACTAATCATGCTGCCTCGCATAAAGTAAGAGTACCTCCACGTCACTAGACCACCTAATTTAAGTCTGAGACTTTTCTGAGTGAGAATTCACATGCCATATGGGGTCCATCAGCTAATATCTGGGGAACAAATACCTCTTTCAAGGGTTCTCTAACCCATCATGGCTGTGTCCTTTGAGTGTAGCCACGCACATAAGCGCTCACAGCGGGCATTTTAGAAATCGATTACCCCATGCCTGCCATCACTCCTTGTCATCACCGGACAGCTAGAACCACCTCCTCCCCCAACCGCCTTGGCCAGCTTCCATTGGCGGGAGGAGATGGCTCCTCCTTCCGTGAGTGATGGACTCCCACATACAGGTGTTAATCCAACAAAGGTCAGGAGGTGCCTGGCCATATGAATCAGCCTTAAAGAGCTTTCGACCTAGGTTGCCAAGCAGGGCTCTCGATAAGGTGGCCTGACCAGCTTTCCTGGAAGGTAATAGCTACCCACCATTTTGTGTGGCCTCCCCCCCGAGTCACTCACATGTAAAAGCCCTCGACAAAGATTTAACTACTCATCCGTTAAAGGCTCCAGATGTTGCACGGAGGCTGCAATTAGGAGGCATTCTACCAGGATTGCCGGACGAGGAACATCCCACAGGCAGGGGTGGGAGTAAGGGAAATCAACAAAATGGTGATAATTCATCTCAAGTCAATAAGCTTCCAGGCCCAGCCTGGCACTACCTGTATTTCCACATTGACAAAGATCAAGAGGGTTGAGGTTTAGTAGCATGGGCACAATAGGTGGTGGCACATCACTCTTGTGTTAGACTAGATTGCCTGTGACTGGAAGATCAGAGTGGTTTGAATCCTGGTCAAGTGTAATGAAGGTAGTTTTTCATAAATGGTTCTGTGATCTCCTTTGTTGCAGATGTAGGTAAATTTCGTCTAAAATTCTAACGTCTCATCCCTAAACCATTAACATATTTAATGTATGAATACCTCCTAAACAGTCCCATGAAAAAATTATCTTGGAGATGCTTAAAAACTTGACACCGATGAATTTATAGAGTGTGTGAGGGTAGTGGTGGTTGTGGTGGTGTTTAAAAATGGATTTAATTTTATGACTTATATTTTATTTAAAAATATATAAAAGATATAAGACTTTGATAACACAGTGCTCTAGTCTTTACATTCAGACAACTATCCAAAATGTCACCCAACAAGATTAAAACAGAGTCTTTCAGTTGTAAACTAGCTGTTGAGACTGGTGCTTCAGCCTCCTAAGCTTAAATTAATATTATCTATACCAATAATTTTACCATTTATATATGGCACTATGGAGAAGAGAAATGCCTTTTAAGTGTAAAGAAATTTTGTACAGGGTGTAATTTGTACCCATTGTCACAAACGCAGCAGAAACATGGAAAATGAATGTAAGCAATCCTAGGAGAGTGGAGGCCATGAGAATGAAGTTTGTGAGGCGTATGTTAGCTGTCACGAGGAGAAACAAGATTAGGAATGAAGTTATCTGGGAAAGAGTAAGGGTACAGGGAGTACATGAGATATTAGAGGAAGCAGGAATGAAGTTATCTGGGAAAGAGTAAGGGTACAGGGAGTACATGAGATATTAGAGGAAGCAAGACTGAGATGGTATGGCAATGTAATGAGAAAGGAAAAAGAGAAGATGCCAAAGAAAATGTTGGAAATGAAGTATGTAGGAAAAAGAGTACAAGGTAGGCCAAGGAAAAGATAGGAGCGGATAACAAAGTGTTCAAGTGAGAGGAGGAGAATGGAAGGAATTAAAGGAGGAGAATGGAAGGAATTAAAGGAGGAAGAATAGTGGAAGGATAGAGGGAGATGGAGGCATTTTACTAAACTCATCCGGCAAAAGGCTAGAAATAGTTGATGATGATGATATGGCACAATGAGTTTAAAGGCTAACATAAATTTTGAGAAAAAAGAATTATGTTGTTTAGATAGTCTGAAGTCATTTGGCCTAAAATTACTTTAACAACTGATATAAGCCTGAATTCTATGTGGAGAAATAAAAACACTTAAAATCTAAAAATTATTTAAAAGAAGATTTTCAGTAGGAGCTATCTAATTTGATAGCTTTAAATAAACGCAACTATTAACAACATGTTCTAATTCGAGCAGAGAATAGAATATTATTTTAGCTTCTTGAAAAATCACCTTTAATTTTATAAATATGAAAATTCAGAGCTATCTTTGATAATAGGGCTTTAGTTAGAAAATTTGTTAGAATCTATTATTTAAATGTTACTTCTTATTTCCTTCAAGAGCCCCTTAATTCTCCCACACCCCCTTACAGATGTAAAAGAACATAATTTCAAAAAATAACATAAAAGGCTCTCTCTTGAAATGAACCTAAAATTAAATAATTTCAGAAAAAACACTAATTGAATCATATCTTTTTTGCGTGTTTGTGTGTATATATGTGTATGTATGTATGTATGTATATATATATATTGGCAAAATTCATATGAGTAATTAAATTATTTAAGAATTTTTTTTTCAGCACCGTGTTTTACTGTTTGTTCAGGTTGTTTGTATATGTACGAATTAAGTTTATGAGTTAGGAATGAGAAAAGGTTGAATTTAGAGGAAATATGTACACATTTGCATGGAGGGAGAATGGAAATCCTTTTAGGAAAAACCACCCTCAGTACACCCGATTGGGATTCAAATGCCTATATCTCCGTCATCAGCAGTTTGGTATATTGCCAGAATGACACCTCACGCAGCCATCAAAGCAAGACAGGAAACATAATTAGAACAAATTCAGACCTATTAATTTTAATATAGAGATTTATCCTTACAACAGTAAAAATATATAAACAAAACAATTACTTTTTGATACAATACTTGTTTACTTCATCGTTTCAGTTAAAAGCATCTTAGTCTGCTTAAACCATTTACCACTTACAGAGACATAAGAGGAGATTGAATAAGGAAATTCACAAGCAATAATATGTATTAGGTTGAAAAAACACACTTGATTAAGCATAGTAAACCCTTTTAAATGCAAATCAAAATTCCACATTTGACCGGATTTAGTTTTTTATCTTTTAAAGTCAAATAATAGGGAGTTATTTGAATTGAATTTAGAATTTAGAAAGCAAAAAATTGAATTTAGAAAGCAAAAAAAAGCAGTGTTTGTTTTTAGAATAAAAAGGAAAGTCAAGTTATTTACTTTGTCTTATAATAGATGATGAATTATTTTAAGCTGAATGAGAGGTGCAACAAATACTGGGAATACGTTAAAAATATTATTTGGTGTGTGGAAGTATAATTTTATGGATTGGTATTGCAAAATCAACTATCAAAAATGCATGAACAATATTTGTATCAGAAAAAAAAAAATCTAACAGCTCTTGATATCTTTTATTTTATATAAAAAATGTTAATAATCAATTGATAACGAATTCAAAACTACCATTCAACTTTTGATATGGAAGGCAATTTTTAAATAAACAATGCTAACAAATTGTACCACAATTGACAAGTTTGCACTGATCCGGAAAGTTACTTCAGGTTTTTTTGCTTTACTAATGTATTAATTTAAAAAAGAAATGTTAAAACAAAAAAACGCAAATTTTAGGGGGGAAATTAACATGTTTGTTTTTAATATAAAAACCACTAATTAAAGTGTACTTTTATCCATCCACATACTGCCTGATATATCTCAATTTGATATAATCTGCTATCATACAAAAGTAAACAGTAAACTCAGAAAGATGGGTCCTTTAAATCCTTAAGAATAGTGTAGCTCTAAGATTCTGAATAAACTTCAGAATTGAGATTAAAACTTAAAATCCTATTTTTTTTTAAATATAAAATATTATGTTGCTTGCTAGTAGTTTTTCTCAATAAAGTTGACAAACTTAACAGCAATGCCCCAGATATTTAATTTTCTACTTGAGTGAATGCTAATTCAGATTATAGAGAAATATTTATAGTAATTTTCTATGATGTCTATTTTCAACAGAAACTTAAGGATTAATGTGGACAAAACCAGAAATAAAGAAATGTTCATAATGATTTGATCAATATCTGTATTTTATTGAAGTTAAAGATTCCTAACAAACTAAGTTTTAACAAAGTGTAATAATAAATTTTCTAATAACTAAATAAAATACACTTTATATTTAGAGTAAAGGTGAAATTTAGAAAGTCTCACATTTCCCCTAAACGTAGAATTAACAAACTATGATAAGAAGGGAAAAGGGATTGCTTAGCACAAACAAAATGAATTGGCGGCTTTTGAGATGACATCATTAGATACCTAAAAATATTTCCACGCAGTCAGTTTTTTATTTGTAAATTTTTGTGGTTTTAAACCTCATAATTTGAAGTTTTATAATTAATTTAAACATTAAACCAAGCAAGTAGTAGAATTATTCGTACTGAAGGTAGATAAATAGGTATATATGCCAAGCAAATGCACAAGCTCTAATGAATCAATTGACTAGCTATGAGAAATAAGACAACCTGTGGTCCAAGTCGGGAGTGACACACTAGAACAGGGGGACCAGATGGCTAAGTTCCCTGATATGTCCACGCAAGTCAGCAAGAAAAAGAACACATTTTTAGTAATGCGCGTTCATATAATATTTCATACACTCACACAACACTGTATTGAAGTATATTTTTGAGGGAAAAACCTTTTGTAAATATATTATTTATAAATAATAATAATAATAATAATAATAATAATAATAATAATGTGTTGCCTAAAATGATTTTGGCACTATCCAGACAAAGGATTTTATTTAAGTTTCTCAAAACCAAACCTTATGTATACGGTGGCCACTCTACTAGGCTTAGGGAAGATATGAGTATAACTAAAATAAACCCTTAACCTAACTAGATGCTTTAGCGCAAAGCTATCATAAATGGGTCTTCTTAAGAAGGACTGGCCTAATCAGTGGTTGATAAACCTAATAAACCCAAGAGCTTATAAGTTTGGATTAGTTGGAGAAAGTTGACAAACACATTTAAGAGCACTCTGAGCTACTATTTACCCCCCTCCTTTTTATATAGAGGTCAATCCAAATCTCTTATGAAGTGGAAAAGTGTTGAGGATCTTAACTTATCACTTGAGCCTTGAGTAAGATTGAAAAGCTTTATATATAATACCCTAACAATGTTAGTTACATGCAATTTATTTAAGTTCTGAGATATGGTTAAGGTATAACTAAAAGTATTATATTCGTTTATCTTCCCAAGTAATTTTTTATAGCGCTAATGGGTTTGTACTCCATAAATTACTGTTTACCTAAAATGGTCAAGAATTAGTCTGAGAATGTTCTTACTCTTATCCTTATTTCTTAAATTCTAGTGTCCGCTGATAAGTTCGTGCAGTTCATTTTACAAATTCCTTAGCGTTGATGATATTCTCTACAGCAGAATTTAATTCTATCATTGAATTATATATTTAAATATTATGTGGCTTGACCCAAGATGACAAACACAGTTTGTAAAACTCAGCATGGGGAAATCCCTAATGACGCGAAGTTGGGGTATTGCTAGTGTGTATTTTTAAGATCTTAATGAAATTGCTAGGACTATCTTGTTAATCTTGTAAACTCCCATGTAAGACTGAATGAGGCCCAGTGTCAAGTGCTTGGTACATTTCCAAAATCGATCTTCATTGGCTACCTAGCTATAAGGTTGGCATGCATAAACCTAACATACAAGAATAAACTTCAATTTATTGCCAATTAATCCCTAAAGTTTCATTGCAAGCAACATCTTGTTTCTCCAGATATGAACCTGTCCCCTATTTGCAATGGAATGATTGATCTCTTATTACATGTCCCATCACAAACTAAAGCATTAATTATGCCAGGTATCAATGGGCAACTTCCTCCAAGGCAAATGAGCAAAGAAAACTTTTTCTCACCGTTTGCTGACCCAGTATAGATTTGTTAAGATCAAGAACCAGTTTAGTGAAACAAAACCACTGAGGTCTATACATCAATGAATATATATATATATATATATATAAATAAATCAATTTAATAGTAGATGTGTGTCTAATTATTGTTAAGGATGCAAGTTTAGAGATTGATCTATATTTTAATTTTTGACATAAAAATGTTTAATAGAGTGAGGGGAAAACATAGCCATTAATATATAATAAAGTTCATTTGTTAATTTGATTTAATACCCAAAATTACATCTGTAGAGTTCTAAAGAAATAGTGTTAGTCACATTACCTAATAAAACCTAGCACTAATAAAATTTTATTTTCTGGGTGGATATCAATGTTAGCAAATAAAAATGTAAGAAAATCAAAATGTAGCCACAAAAATCACATTGGTAAAACAAAATAAATTTTTTAAAAAAGTTTCCGAAATACAAATGATTATTTTAACTATATATGATCTGATTAGATGATTTAAAATGCTTTACTCTATGTTATTTATATGATAGAAATGATATTTTATTTTAACAATATTTTAAATTCTAATTTTTAATAAACAATTTTAACACAATCAACACACAAGGAAAAAAAATTGTAAAATATTTGAAATTTAAACAAGTATTAGAACCAGCACTTACATTTATGCTTTATTCATTAAAAAATAATATGTAGGCTATATGTACTGCTAATAAAAAAACACTGTAAGAGAAAGTATTACATAATTAACTATGCATTTAATAAACTATCGAGAACTAAGTAAATATTATAGATAAATAAACCAGAAGGCAATCTATACCCGCCAAAAGTGGAATGGATATTATGATTTAAGGAAACAAGGATAATAAATAATGTAGGATCATATTATTTTTCACAGGGTGTGTACACTCACCATTCACTTTTGCTCGATGACACACTTGATTTTATCATTATCAATCAATAATTATTTTGTTTTCAAATGCGTATGTATGCCTCTATTATCAGCTAACTAGCTGTTTCCACTAAGATATTGCTATAATTGTAATAAAGGTAAGATAAATAATAGTAAACAAATTTTTTTTAGAATAATACAGTAATTAAGATAGAAACTGTTAAGGAATGTACCACTCTTTTGCTTCTATTTTACCCAGACAATAGAAATGCAGAATATAAACATCTACTTATTCATGACAGAAAAAAAAAGCAACACAAAGAGCAGCTAAAAAATAAAAGACAAGGGTGGTTGCACGAATAGTCTACCTGCCAAACAGAACTTTGATTCCTTAAATCAATTTATTTTCAAACATGGTTTTCCATAGAGTAACGAGCAGATTCTCTTAATTTCCTACTGTTAGATGTTCTCTTTTTTTAGACTAAACTATTTCCAAAAGTATATTTAAAATATCACTAAAAATTAAATTAGTACAAGAAATGATTGCATTATAAGATATTGTATTTTAGATTTGTCAAAAAGTATAGTAGTATTAAAAATAATTTTAATATACCCATTAAATTGAAAGTACAGTAAATATAAGTTCAAGAATCAAATATAAAAGTAACAAGAATAAAATTAAGTAGCAACATAATTAACACTAAGAAAAGTGGCAGTAGACAACAAATGCAAATATAAGTGTTTAAGCAAGCGGGTATAAATATTTACAGGAAATTATAGATGCAATGCATGAAAATATAAAGCACACAAAAAGGTAAAACAGATTAAGCGTTATACAAGAAAGTAAAAATGAGTTAAGTTTAACTTAAAGCCAAGATAAAATGTATCCACTGGAACCCTAATGTTTGAACAAAAACCACCCAGGAGTAGAGTTGGACCGCTAATGGTGCAAGGACAACAAAAAGACAAGGTATGATTACACTTTGATCCTCGCAAGGGGTTCCGTGTAAGTGAGGAAGCGTGACCATTGGATGGGACTTCGGTCCCTTGCCTGCCTGTTGGGCTGGTTGGGGCTGATGTGGGGAGGCTTCCTCCCTCTGGGTTCCCACTGCATTCTTTGCTTCCTGCAAACACACAACAATGCGCAAGTCCCACACTAACTGTGCCATACCATCACAACCTGTACAAAACACTGCAAACACAATCCCCCAGCCCAGTTTCAAAATAACAAAATTACTTCAAATAGGCATGCACAAACACAGTTTGATTTATTGATTTAATATTTTACCTCCTGAATAGGCAGAGTAAGAACATGGTAGAAACAATATTTTAAAAAATAAAGAATTTTTGAGGCTTGCAATAACATTTTAATATTTTACCAGTATGATTTTATTTATATGATGATGTATATTAAAAGTAAACTCTGACAGTGACTTGATGTATGAAATGTTAAAATGTGGTTTTATTTGTATAATGATGTCTATCAAAAGTAACATCTGACAGTGACTTGATGAATGAAATATTAAAATGTGGTTTTATTAACTTTTGTAATTGTCATATGAAGTCCTTTCTACAGTGTTCATACTATAAGCAAGTGATCAAACAACAGTTAAGAGTTAAATGTGTGCACCAACCAATAAGACAAAAATTACACACAGATAAAAGCAATGCAAAACAAATATTCCCAATATTTCAAAATTAAGTTAGTAAATAAAGCAAATTTACAATATAATAAAAAAGTGAAAACCACACATAAAATGCTTAAAGTTAATATACTGTTATTTAATCTTATTATAGATGTTTTCAAGTATATCGCGCATTTGTTTAACAATTTATGCAATTACTTATACATAATAAATTAAAACTATCCTTTTATTATTACTGTTGTCAATGAAGATATTAAGTTACATTAAAAAAGCCATTCAGATTATTTTAGTGAATTACTACATTATACATCAGGTATAGTAAATAATACTTAGCACCGCATCTTAATACCCGTTTGGGTTATACACTTAGGTATAATAAAGATGTAATAAATAACAATTTAAATAGTTTTCCAGAGATTAAATGACTAAAAGTTAACCACCTAATTTAGAACAAAGTTTTTAAGTTCTTGTAAAAGTTAAAAACTGAATAAGCAACTTAATTAAAATAAACTTTAAATTCGATGCATCTGGAAAATTTATAGCCATATGAAAGACATATAAGAAAGTTTGATTAATTTTTCATAACAGATATAAGTTTAGAAAAAAAAAAAATATATATATATATATATGAGTTAAAGTGTGTAGTTCAAAATACCTAAAAATTTGAATTCATAAGCATTTAGTAAATTTGATAAAGAGCCTTTGTATACCTATGCTCATTGACCATTACGCCCCTCTGGAACTACTTTAATGTGTTAACCTGCCATCCACTTTTCTGATTGAAAAACGCTTTAACACTTGTCTTAAGCGATTCTCTACGCTGACCTGTGTCAAAACTCAGCCGACAAGAATGAAAATTAATCATCAAAGCCCCAAAATAACTTTTGACAAAAGATGACATTTGAGTTTAGTCCTCAAATTATAATTCTTTATTTACACCTTATGTATTTAAGTCATTTATTACTACTCTCTCCTATGTTCTAAGTAAACAAAAAACCCTTTCTTGAAATAAGATCCTCTCTGACTATATTCTTTGCTCCAGTAGCACAATACATCCAGATTTGCCTTATTCTTAATGCCTCATTATATGATCCTTGCATCACTCCATTCATTCAATAAGCTTCCTATTATCCAAATATACAAACCTATGAGAAGGGTCACTATATTGAAAGTAAAACATGTTCCTTCCTAAATGTAAGTCACAAAATTTTTCCTAACATTTTATATCTCTGATTGTTTCATTTAAAGATGATTATGTTTGGTAGACATTTAACTTTTAAGAAAATATTGTTAGAAGTAAACAAAGAGTCAGCTTACAATAACACAAAACCTTAGAAAGGTTTCCACACAACATTAATAAGAGCTTATGCTAATACTTAAAAAAATTATTCACATATAGGAAAAACTAACATAAAAAATACACTTTCTAAACAATGAAACCCATAGAGTTACACACTAAAGTAGCTTGCAGCTGTCCGGCAGAAATTTAAGAAAAAGATCCAATGTGAAAATGTAAGGTTGTGATTCTCGCTGCATGCACAGTTCCCATCTTGATTGGCTGTATGAATTATTTAAATTAAAAATGTTAAAATTTTACAAATGACTCATCATATATGAGAAAGTCAGCATTATTATTTTAAAATAATTAATATAGTTTGTGTCTGTATGAAATAAAATGTTATAAGCATGGAATAATGTCTTTAAATAAATATAATAAGTTTGAAATAAGGCACAAAGCACAAATTAGAGTAAAAATTTTTACCATTTTATTTATTTCAAGCTCTTTTATAATCGCATATCTATAGAAAACTGAGGTACACTCTTTATAGTCTCTTTACAATATTTCCATGATAGATTACACTAAGGCCCAATCTTATTAGCTATGCCATACTGTAAATGTGCAAGGTAAGTTTGCTACCTTTCAAATTTAACAAAATACACATTTGTAATCAAATTAAAGATCAATAGCAGCTAATGAAAATCCATAATATTGACATTTCTGAGTTTTCCAAACATCACAATAATGTTGTGGTGTTCTCAGAAATGGAGGAATTGGAAGGGTATGTGGCTTGTTATTTTTTGTGTTTGAATAGAAGTCTTTCTTTATATGATAAAGAATAATATAAAGAGTAGAAGTCTTTCTTTATATGATAAAGAATAATATAAAGAGTAGAAGTCTTTCTTTATATTATAAAGAATAATATAAAGAGTAGAAGTCTTTCTTTATATTATAAAGAATAATATAAAGAGTAGAAGTATTTCCTTATAATATAAAAAATTCTCCTCAAACATTAAAAAAAAAGAGTCACATATCCTTCCAATTCATCCCTGCTTCCCTTTGAAAAGGGTATTCGAAACCCTTTCACCAGCGAAAGACCATTTACATGGAAAAAAAAGACTGTCCCTATTAACATAAACCTCAACAGGGTCATTCCATGTGACTCATGTTATAACGAGTCATATTTTCTAATTTTAAATTAATACACATCCTAATCAAATGATATTAGAAAATAAATAATTTAAGAAATGTTGTAAATAATTTATGAATCCAATCATCTGGTTAAGCAAAAATTTAAAAAATAAATTGACCGATAAAGGGTGAATCTCTATTGTTTTGCAACTCATGTTATAATGAAAGGGACAAAGTAATTTTGACTAAAATAATAATATCAAAACTTTGTTTCTTCATGTTACATGTAGCTCTTAGGTACAAACAAACTTTCTTTGAAAAAAAAAAAGATTATTATAAAAATAAACTTTCATATTTCAATTTGAAAAACACTAAATAAAAGTCGCATTAAAAGAAGTTTTGGGAAAAACTATTTAATAAATAAAAATATGATGAAAATAAAATGTATAACATGTATTGTACCATTCAAAATAACTTTTGCCTTTAAGCGCTATAATGATTTAGAACCGAGAATTAGTTCAATTTAAACGCCACCATTAGATGATTTAGTTAGAAGAATTTCATATAACTCGAAGAGGTAATTGAGACAGTGTGACAAGAAAAGCTATATTTTCACAATTTAAAAGATATTTGGTCATCATATTTAATATGATTTATTACCTTTGTATGTGTAATTAGAGTATTAAGTGTTTATTTACAAAATGAAGGGAATATTTAATAAAGAGATAGAGCACCATAAAATATGAACATGATTATGTTTCAAAGGTTATTTTATTTTATGTCAGCAATAGGAAAACTATTAGAGTTATTTGAATTAGGTTTTAACATCTGCAAGGAGAGTGATGCACAGTTGATTTAGTAAGTTATTGATTGATTTAGTAGGTTATCGACTATTTTCAAAATCAAGTTTCAAATACAAAATGGACAATAAAAAATATTTTCAAAGTTGCTACTCTTTTAATAATACAAAAATTACCACCTTTTCAGAGAGTAGTATTAGGGGAATTAAATTACATTTTCAATGGAATATAACCATTGTGAAGTCATGTCATTGGAGTTAAGAAAAGGATGATTTTAACTCAAAGAGGAAATGTATACAGTAGTTATGCAACCCAATATTTCAAAGAGATTAGGTGGTGAGAATAAGTGTGCGTGAATCAATGTGCTTATTTCTGCAATTTACTTTTCCTTTCATACAAATAACTTTTATTTAAAACCTGTAGGTTATTGCCCTAAATTTACAAATAGCCCAGTATTTTTTTTAGTTTGTTGTAATATCTTCTGTGTGTTTCCATCTGTTTCTGTGGCGAAAAATTTATTTGTGTATTTTCGGTGCTTGTCAGCTCTAAAATTAGTTAGGTTTAACATTTTAAAAAAAATTCATTTATTTGATAACGTTTGGATGCATGGACAAGAACAGTTAAGATAATTTAAGCTGAAAAAATAATATAAATGTGTAAGTAATTTTGATAGGACAAATTTACACAATGCTATGCTTAAGATATAGTTATTTGGTCTAAGCACATTAAACATACATAAATACTTAATCACGCCATTCGCTTACAGGGTAGGCAAGAAACTGTAAATATAGCTAAGAAAAATTCATACCTAATCCACTTTCACTAACTTTTTCCACACTTTCCTATCCTTACATACTTCCTTTGCTTCAACAATATCCATACACCGAGTCATACATGCTCTTTAATTCTTAAAACTTTTAGTGTTTCTTTTTTTTTTTATATTCATATACAACATTTAACCACTTCTTCCATGGCCCACCTCTTCCTTTTGGTCCATACATTTTACCTTCATATGTATGTTTCGTCAATCGATCCATACTCATCCTCTCAATATACCCAAAATAACGTAAGACACTTCATTCACATTCACCTATTGGATTCAATTTCAAACCACACTCCTTGAGCACCCATTCATTACTGTCTCTGTCCATACAAGTTTTTCCACATACATTTCTTAGATATCTCATTTCGATTGCATTCACCTTGCTCTTGTTTTTCTTCTAACAGACCCACGCTTCACATCTGTAAAACAACTTTGGCGTTAACACACTTTTATATAATGCCATCTTTGTCTCTTCTGATACTACCTCATTCTTTGCAATAGCCCACATACATCCAACTATTCTCTGAGATGCATTCACTTGTATTATCGATTTCACCATCTATCCTTCCATTTTTACAAAACATATACACAAAATCATTAACTTTTCCCCACTTATACTAAGCAAACAATCATTTCCTGATCCATCCTTATCAAAAACCAATACCTCAGTTTTGAAAACACATTAAATATTCCAATAATTTGACTGTGACCGGTCTGTGAAAGAAAACAAGGTTTCTTCTTTCACCCCTACCCTCTAGAGTACAGTGTCTTAGTCCAACATATTTACAAGTGAGTTTTCTTTGAATCAAAAGTGGTCATAGTTCCTTTCAGTCCTTTTTATCAGTACAATCTTGACAAATGAGGCAGCATTGACAACACCAGCAATACTAGGCTAGGCTAGTTCAAAGTTCCAAATAGTTAAATGAACACATATTTCTTGATAGTAGTGCTGCTGGTATTTCTGAAGCTCGACATAAAGTCCATCCGTTTTATAAATTTATCTAAGGGTGCATAAACATAATTTAAAAACCAAATGTGGCAAATCTCCACTATTGCACCTGTCCAGGATATGAACCATGTAAAATCTTGACTCCCAGGTCTGAATTAGAAGTGTAAGCTCCCTCATCACTCTAAATCAGTGGTCTCAAACTCAGACCCTTGGCAGGGCCACTTTCCAATTTTGCAGGAACTTTCAGGGGCCCGGATGAATATTAATACATTTCTTGCGAATAAATATCAACTTTACAACTATACCAATGGCTTGGCATTAGAGTTGGATATTATTATTAATTATCGGTAAATAGTAAAAACAAATGCTTCATCAATTACTTTTATTTCTAACACACTGTATCACTGAAAACAATCACTTTTATGTAACAATATATTTTCACTTAGATCTTAAAACAATCACATTTTCCTTACTGGACAGAGTAAAGAAAAAAAAAACCATTTTCTGAACAGAATTTTGTGCTTGCTTTTCTGTCACTTATCAATATTTTGAATAATGTCCTTTGAACATGCTACTTTTAAAAGTGAGCATTAGTTAATGTCACTTAACCTAATCCTTTCAAGAGATTTTACTTGGTTTGTTCTTGAAAACTGCTATTCACGTGTATTTTGTTTCAAACATAGACAGAGCTCATGCGGATAGCTTATGAATGTTTACATACATGTCCTTTAAAATAAACTGGTAAAAATCTGTTAGATTAAAGCTGTTGGAATTTTTCTTTTAGGAAATAATCACACTGAAAGTCTATTAATTCAAGCATTGTGCATCATCAGCATAGGAAAATGACAACCTGAATAGATTTAAAATATTTTCTATGTCTTTAAGATATTCAAACCTCCTGTTTAAATCCTCTTTTAACATAGCTATTTTCGTAAAAAAATTTTAAAAGTTGATTTCTTCTTCTTTATTTGAAGCTTTTAAAGTGGGAAAGTGAGCAAGATTTCCTACATTATGGTGAGTTTCCCAAAGATGTAGTTTCCTCTGAAATGAATTAAATTATCAATATCAGTGACTAGCTCATTATAGCCTTGTAGCTTGTTCAAATAGTTTTAAGTGCCCAGTTATAGCTGTGCTGAATTCCAGATCATGTAACAGTTTTGGATCATCAATAATTACTTTCAAGGTATATCTTTATTTCATGTTTCAAATCCTGAAATAGTTTTAAAACTTGTATAAAGTTAAGCCGCCTTACATAAGAATGATACAAAATATCACTATGCTCAAATACAATATCTTTGAGAAAAGCAATAATTTGTCTGTGATTTTAGATTTTGGAGCAAATGTAGTTTATGATTTTTATCACAGGCTTCATTATAATTTTAACTTTTAATACAGTGCCACACAATGCGCTTAAATGTATATATAATATAGTGATAATTTACAAATGGAATAAGTGAACCTTCATTGATAAACCTTTTATCTTCCCAACAACGTGGTTTTTTTTGAACTAGCTATCTGTAACTAATCATGCCAATTAATGCCATGACTATTTCTCCTCCTAAAACATTTTCATTTTGTCAAAAATGTCATCGGCTTTCATAGTATCATGCATTGGTATTAGTTGAAGTAGCTCTTCAGTTACTTTAAAAGATTTTCATTCACCCTATGAATAAAAACAGCCAATTGAGCAACATATGTTATTTAGGTACTTTTATCAAATGCAAGGGAAAAGTAAAGGAACTCTGACATCTACTGAATTAATTGAGAGTTTATATCTGAAGCTAGTTCATCAATTCTACTGGTAATTATGTTTGGCAAAAGAATTATTTCTTTAAATTAATCCAATTTTCCTACACTGTGCTGCTTTAACTAAACACACTTTTATAAAGCAACAATTTTCTGATATTATTTTTGATAAGATATAGCTTACCTTCACATAGTCTTAGCAACTTTCTGAAACAAATTTTGTTGCAAACTTTAATCAGTTTTTAGATGCTTCAGTTTATCATCTCAATGATGCCCTTGCAATGAATCATACTTCTACCCATGAACAGTTTGAAAATGGCGCCGTAAGTTGTACTCCTTTGGAGCTGCTAGTTCTTGCTTGCACAATATACGACTATTACTTTCACAACAAAAGTACTGTAACTCCCGCTTACTGATGAATACTCTATGTTCATCTGCAATGGGTCGTTTTCTACTGTAACTTGGTTTAGAAACAGATATGGTAAATATAAAATCTTACAAATCAACTTTAGAAAATAGCCTTGGAAGCAAGCGATGAAGCCAAAAACAAAACTAGCCACCAGATGAGCGGGAGGGAGCTTTTCAAAGTCGATTAGCGATGACAGATGACAGAGCAGCCAGTGCTCTTATATTCATAGACAAGTACATCAGGAGAAAAGAATACACTTGAACCTTTTTCTCATTCCTTTCAATGTAACAATAGGCCTGCTTAATATCGTTGCATTCTTTGTAATTAAACATGATACTTATAAATAGGATGGCTTTGCTAAGCATTACTATGTTTATATTATATTTAATATAATACAATGTATTTGAAAAAAGGGTGATTTAGTTTTATTTTGTATCATTTATGCGGGCAAAAAATTAAATACCTTGTCTATCCTTGAACAACCCTAGCAAATTATTTGAGAGTTTACATAGTTTGGCTGTGATTTTCTCTTTCTCTACAACCAACCCAACCTTCCTCCTCTGCTCTTCAAATCCACCAATTCATATTATAATGTTACCAGGAGATGTTTTCTTGAAGATCAAAGCGTGTATTGAACTAATGATTTTAAACCATTTTTTTATTCAAATTATGTTAAAATACTACATTTGACTTTCAGCCTTGGTGTCAAACAAATGCATAAAATGTTTAAAGTTAATAAAATAATATATATATCTTTTTATTAACTTTAATTTTGATTTTGGCCATCTTAAGAAGAATTTGGTCAAAGATTAAAAAGTTATAAACTTATTAAAAAATGCCAATACTACAGTGGCTGCAAAGCTACTATTCCACACTAGTACGGATCAAATGTTAAAAAAAAAAAAAAAACATTAATATTCTAAAGATTATCATGAACAAAAATGAACACATTTTAGCTACAACTATGAGCTACATGCAAAATGTTAAATTACCTCACTTATTAGTACAGGAAGTGTTTTTACTAAAACCCAAATTGTATTCGAGTTTTTTATTCATAACTTTAAAACCAGAAAGGTGACATTTTACTCTTGCCCAAGAAGTACCTTTATGTACCCAATCAAATGTTCTTATTCCTTCATGATTGTATTTGAAATAAAGTCCCCAAGACAATTAAAGATGTGTTTTTTAATATATGGTGGCTGCAATAGACAAAATGAAATAAAAGCACTAGCGTTTGATTCCCTTTGGCTGATGTGCCCGGTAGAAAATTTAACACAATAGTTCATTATTTTCTTTTAAGGGGGCATTCTTTTATGCCCTGTGATTATAATTTTGGTGTTGCAAAAAGACTAAGTCAGAGAAAGGATAGGACATATACGGGTGGTTTATTATGTTGGCATGCCGAAATATCTTAAAAAAAAAACGCATTTGAGGAAAAATATTTTTCATACAAAGTTGCTTGGTTTTGACACTGACAAAATGACATAATTTATTTTTTATTCAGTGGATGTCTTCAAGGTCATCTTGAGATCAACAATCGTTTTTCAAATGGAACCCTTTACTGTTTTATTGCAGGATCATATAATACAAGGAAAAACAAGCCACTTTTGTCTGAAGCACTTTTATCCGAGGTCTATTTTTGATGATAGATTTTAAAGAATTAAAGAAATAGGTATTATGTATTTGGAACTGATTTTATTTCAATTTATTGCCTACTAGAATCTGTAGAGTGTAGATAAATACAATCAAAACACTCTCAAAAAAAAAAAACTCACAAGGATTGAAATGTTAACTTGGTATACCTATATGTTTGCATAATAAGTAGACCAATTTAACATTTTGATCCTTATGAATAAACATTCACACTAATCAGAATACATGGTTCTTAATAACTTGAGGTAATTTCATCTAGTGTAAATCTAAGTATTGTGAGCTATGGAGTATTATTCTGTTGATGGAAATAGTGAAATAATTTTAATTTATGGTAAATGTAGAATAAAAGATAATAATGCCATTCTACTGTACACCAATGTTTTCCTAAGAGAACTGTACATTCACTTAGATCTTTTTATTGTGTAGTTAAAGAATATGTGAAAATAGAAGTGTTCAGGGGAAGAAAAGGAGCTGCCAAGCAACTGTCACCGATGAACAAAGAACACAGTCGTAGCTGCAGTAGCTAATTATTATTATTTAAGTTCTCGTGTGATTTCTAGTGATTTAGGAATATCCAAGAGTAGTGTGCTCAAAATATTGAAGAATCATAAATTTCATCCTTAACACGTGCTGTTGCATCAAGAGCTTCTAAGAGAATATTTTCTCAATTGAATGGCCTTCTGCCAATACACACTTGAACAATTAAGAATAAATATGAAATCTTTTCTTAAAGTATTATTCACTGATCAATCAAGCTTTAAGAATCAATGGGAAGTTAACTAACACAACATGGATTATTGGGGTGAAGAAAATCCAAGGTGGTTGCACCAAATTGAAAGACAGCGTCCTTGGAATGTGAACCTTTTGTGTGGACTTAACAGAGATAACTTGATTGGCCCCTTATTTATTGACGGTACATTGAATGGAGACCAATACAAAACCTTTCTAGAACAGGGATTGTCATTGCTGCTAGAAAACCTAAACCTACAAGAAAGGCAGAACATGTGGTTTCAGCATGATGGTGTCCCTGCCCATTATTCCAGAATTGCACGATAAGTAGTGGATCAGAATTAAAATGGCCACTGAATCGGTAGAGGTGGTCAAATTAGTTGGTCTGCTAGATCACCAGATTTAAAATAACAATTTTTTATGGGGTTACCTAAAAGAAAAAGTAAACCATTATGTACCGACAACTCCAGAAAACATGATGGAAAGCATGAGAATTGCTTGCAGAGATAATGATTGAGAATCTCCATTAAATACTCATAATTATTGTATAAAGCAAATTGGAAAAAGTATTGAAGTAGGTCATTATTTCAAACAATTGTTGTAATTTAACATTTCGACCCTTCTGAACAAACATTGGTGTTTTTTTGTTTGTTTGTGAGAGCATTTTGCTCATATTTGTTTACATTCTAAAGATTCTAGTAGGCAATAAAATGAAATAAAAACTGTTCCAAAAACATTATACGTATTTCTTTACTTCATTAAATATCATCAAAAATGCACCTCGGAGAAAAGTTTTTCAAACAAAATTTACTCTCTTTTTTTTCTGTAGAATACAATTCTATTATAAAAATTACATGGTCCCATTTAAAAAAAAAAGTTGACCTTGAGATGGCCTTGAAGATATCCAATAAATAAAAAATAAATGTAATTTTGTTAGTGTCTCAAAACCAAGCAGGTTTGTATGAAAGTTTTTTTTTCTTAAATACTTTTTTAAAATATATAATTTTGTACCAACTTAAAAAAAATTGGTATAAAAAAGAATTCCCCGAGGTTAATGACACTAGATATATATATATAGATTCACAATTCATTGTTAAAAAAGTGTGAACTGGAAATTCTGATTATTTAAAGAAAGCAATGTCAATGAAATACCAAGCAAAATAAATGGAACAGAACTCCGCCCAGACTTTCTCAATCTATTGTTTATAAATGGAGATATTTACTCAAAACTCATATATGTGAAATGAAATAATATACACTAGCAAACTCAAGCATAAATTGCACTATACTTGTGTAAAACATTTTTTGAGTCTCATTTTTAAATTTTATAATTTTATTTTTAAAGAATTAATGTCCTCATTTGTATGTTTGGACCGATAAAAAAGATCAATATTGGGCCCACAAGGGTCAACACTTTGTATTAAAATTTCGACTCCCGGTTAAAATTTTTGACAGTTTAATAGGTGTTGCACATCTTCATGTCATTACATTTCTATTAAATTCCTCATTTATAAATTTTGACCAATAAAAAATGTATATAGTGACTATGGAGTCTCAAATGAAGGGGATAGATCATTGTTGTAAAAACATTTCTCCTAAGAGGTTTAAGGAAAAATAACATCAACTTTTAAGAGACGTACTTATATTTAATTACTCTATGGCAATGGGAAATTATTGCGTTAAAACTTAAGTATTATCTCTTTAAAACTAAAGCTCACAAAATTGTATTAATATATTTACCAATATCTTAGAAACTGTTAGTTTTATAAAAAATATATTTCATATAAAAGTTTTTAATTTTTAATAGTACTACAATTTTGCAATGATAAGTTATTTAGTATCTCAAATGTTTGGGGAGATAAGGAAATTTCAGCTTCTGTAAGGTACCCTTAAAGTCATTTTCATGGGAAAATGAAAATAGCCAGTTTATTTATAATCTTAATCAACGCCTAGATACAAATTTTAATCAAAATTGTTAGAGCCGATTTTGAGAAAATTGATTTTTTCTCTTTTTGCCCTTTATTAAACTATTCTTAATTTAAAGTTTAAACAAACACACAGACAGACAGCATCGCAAAGACAACTTTTTAGAGTTCGGGGGTCATGAGAAGTCGACATCCATCAACATTTAAGGTTAGATTTTTTTTACAGTAGTAATACTTGACCTTTAGTGTTTGAAAAGTCAAAAAATATATATATTTGTGTATAGCTTGAAAGTTATTGGTTTTATAAAAATACGCTTTGAATAAAATATTTGTATTATAAATAGACCTACATATTTACAATGATAGGTAATTTCATATCTCATTTAGTTTCAGAGATAAGATAAATAATGATAAATTACTCATTTTTCCAAAATATAGAGGGTAGCCATATTATTTATAATATTGATAAATGTTTATACATGAAATTTAATCAAAATTGTTTGAGCCGATTTTGAGAAAATCGACTTTTTCTCTTTTTGCCCTTCTGTAAACTATCCTTAGTTTTAGGGTTAGATATCCAATTCCAAAAACAACCTTGGGGTTACCCTATGAAAACCCTAGATACCATGTTTTGGCCCGATCGGTAAGATAGTTTAAGCTCTAGTTGGAGAGACAGAAAAGACTGAAATTCAAAAACAACTTTTTCGGATTCGTGGGGTCATGAAACGTTGAGATTCATCAAAGTCTCGACTTCGATTCAAAGTTTCACAATATATGGAATTTAGAATCAAATCAAGAAAACCAGGTACTGTCATCAATATTATTTTAAACCATTCCCTTGGAAAAGCCATAAATCTGGGGGAGAGAGTGTTACAAACTTTGATTTTTAATACTCTAAAACCAACCATAATGCATTTCTATGAGTTTAAAGGCGACTACATATTTTAGATTGCATCTTATAAAAAAAACATGTGATTAAAAAGTATTTTTGGTCTCACCTGTTAAATTTACTTTTGTGTAATTAAGGCCTTTTTCAAATAAAATATCTATTTAAAAATTTAACCAATCTTTTAACCCCTTGTCTTCTACTTAAATTGGTGCTGGGTTTTCCCAGGCAACTATATTTAAAAGGAGAGACTTTCTACAATCTGTTGTGCTTACTTCAAAGTTATGCATTTCATTAAACAAAGCAGGAAGAAGAACTGAAGTGCCTACTTCAAAGTTATGTATTTCCTGGAATATAGCAGGCAAAACAATAAATGATCTATTATGTAGCACTGTATCTACAGTTATCTGTATAATGAGATTTAAGTACCAAATTTTTTGCATAAATAGTTCACTATCCTCTTCTCATTCAAAACCTCTCTCTTTCGCTATGCCAGTTCAGACCAATTTGTTCAAAACGCAGTAGCATGGGTATTGAATAGGGTTTATCGGTATCCTGAAATTCGGGGAAAAGTTCAAGAAATTGGTTGTTCCTGAAACTCGAACTAGAAAAAAATTTTTTAGAGATTTTTTAGGAAAAAATATAAAAACAGTTACAGTTAAGGACCATTTATCATGTCACATTTGTATTTAATTATCATTGAAAATTTTAATTTATACATTTAATTTAATCTTATCTTTCATTAAGTAGATGGATACCTAAAACTTCCGTCGCATTTATTAACTACATTACATTAATATTATTATTTGGAATTAGATCCATTTGATTTTGTATCCTTGATTACAGTAGTTGGGTACACTAATATTTTTGGAATGCAGCAGCGCTTTTTTTGAGAGGCTTAGTAAGTAAAACTTAAGAGGTAACCGGGCATACTGGCTCAGCCAAAAAATTTTTGTGTTATTATTATGTGGTTCCTTTTTATTTATTCAGTTTGGTTTAATATTTTGATGTTTTACTGTGTGAGTATTAATTAAAATTCACGCCAAGAGTTTTTTTAAGAACTTTTTAATCAATCTTAAAATCCAAATTAAGAAGTTTATTGCTTTGGCCCTAATTAGATATATACAATTATAATAGTTGCATTAGTCCTAGATTTTTTAATTCAAATTACAACAAAAAGTTTATTCAACACTTGTTAGACAAAATATTTAGTTTTAATTAGAAAACTTACAAATTAAATATAAATTAATATGAAAATGTTAGCATGCTTTTTTCTTTTTTTTTTTTCAAAATATCGAAATTTAAATTGATGGTTCATACATATAACTGAAACTTAATCAAAAATTTTGTCTTTTTTTCTGAATATTCCAAAATATTTTTGACATTTACCACTACATTTAACTTGATTAAAACTATTGATTTTTTTTGTTTTGTTTCATTGGAATGAATGGGAAGGCTAAGATTGGACTAGAATTATAAAAATAAAAAATAAATATAAGACTAAGGTCAAAAATTAGTTTTAAATTTTTTCCCATTTCCTGTCCCATTCCCGCGATATACGTTGTTGCCCAGCCAAAAATTTACCGAAGAAAGCTCATTCCCACAGAGGTCTGGTATTGAAATATTAAATATTTTACAGAAATAAAAAAACACACAATCTAAGTAAAATGTGTATCAGTTAACTAAATTGCACCAAGCATCTGATTGGTGCTGATATCTAGAAATGAAATGTTCAAATATGAATTTGGTTTAGCACTAGAACAAACAATGTGTACTCCATGTTGTGTAGCTCTTTTACAGTTCACAGCTATCGCATGCACAGAACATTGTTAGGAAACCAGGGATTAACAATTAGAAATGTGTGAATGGTGATTTTTTGCTACGAATATTTTTGATCTAATAATAATAATTTTTAGTCTAGTACAAATTGTTAATACGATATGTTAGGGAGCAAAATTATGCATGCAACCATCACTTTCAATGTTGTTATGAATTTTTATCAATATATTAACTAAGGTTTACAAATTTCAAGGTAAACTTTAAAAAAAAATTGTATGTTTGTTAAAAATAACTGAAAATAAATACATAAATTAAAATTAAAAATAGTAATCCATTGCTATTTGTTTAGAAATAACATACAAATAAAATGATGTAGGCCTCCAGACCCAGTAATAATTAATTAAATAGCCTCAACAATTTAGCATGGTAGTTTTTATATAATTTGAAATTTGTTTGTTCTTTTATTTTATTAAATTCCTTCAAGTAAGCTCTCCCTGTGAAAGTCTAATTTAAAAAATTTAATATGGCTTTTTAAATGATTGAAATTCGTTTGCAGCAAAAATGTCGTGCAGATGATATGAGTTAAAATAAATATAAAGAACAATACAAGCAAAAGTTATTAATGGTTACTTCTATTTGAATTGTATACCAACATATGAAACACTAATAGCACCAAAAAGGTTAATATGGATTTATTACTATTAATCTGCACATGCATGAATATGGCCACTAGTGATTGCAGCTAGCAATAAATATTAAACTTATCTCTGTATTTGATGTACAGTATATACGCACTAAGTCTATAGTGCTAGCATAAAATAAACAATAATCATGGTGTCTGAAAAGAGGTAGTTTCTTTACAAATTATATTTTTATTTGTTTAAAAAAAACATGGTATCAGCCAGCAAGCGAGCTATAGTGACCGAGCGGCCGACAAATGTTGGCAAAGATAGTGCCAACATTAGCGCGAATAGAGAGTGCCATGTGGTCAGCACAACAAATCCTCCACAGATAATATCAGTTTTCTAGACTGGACTTGCTACTTCTTTATTAAAGTAGCTCCTCAGTTGTCCTCAAGAAGCTGAGATGGCCCTGTTCCAGACCCAGTGATTCACAGAAATATCTGGAAACACCAGGGATTGAACCCAGGACCTCCAGATCTGTAGCCAAGACCTCTAATCACCAGACCACAGAAGCAATCATTTGGTTTTGATAAACTAAATAGAGTTATATGACTATTTAAAATAACTTAATTGAACACATCTCTCTTCAAATAATAATAGTTTTTAGGTATTCAAAAATTCGCACTAATTCAAAATTTTGGAACTTAATATTCAGAGTTTAAATACGAATAATTCAGAAATTGATGTCTATAAATATTAAAATTTTAAAATATTTGCCCGCCCCCATTAAAAATGCAATTAAAATTATACCAGATCAGTTTCCCAAACAACCAATAGTAAAACTTGTAACAAAACAGATTAAGGGTCAAAAATGGCCAGCTCTAGAGAACCAAGAAAAGTTGTATCACTATAAAGATAGAATGAGTGATCAAAGTGAGGAATAAATAAAGCTTTTAAGATGGCACTAACATTTTAATAATATGTAACACTTGAGTATCTTAGTACCATAAATAAATTAATATGCCCTATGTATAGCTTAGAGGTTGGTCAACAGCTTGCTAAATCAACTTAGATCTCATGTTTAATTTCTGTTTGCAGATTTCATTTTTCCAAAAATATCAAAATTAATGTGCGAAGGACAGTCATTCATATCAAAGATTAATTTAAATTAAGTGTGTATAAGCCCAACCATGCACACAACCTAAATACAGTGAAACCTTGATTCATCGTTTTTATCAAGGATTTGGGAGAAAAAAAAATTATGCGGGAAATTGTTAATTGCTGGAGCCTACATAAACTAAGTAAAAACAATCAGATTTGCCTAGATGAATAATAACTAATTCAAAAAAATGTACACATATAATGATATTGTTTACACTGTCAAGTACACACTGCATTACTTCTTCAAAAGAGCCATTTATCTTTATTTGTTTAGTAGCTCCTTTCCTTTCCAAAGTGAACAATAAGCTTTCAATATTAACAATGTTGGCTTGGTCTCTTTCTGTGATATCGTGTCGGTGTGCGTACACAAAAACTCTAATGGTTTCAAATACATAAAGTGTTTCCATAAAACTTAGTACTGGTTCAGCCTCGGCTTCATCATTATCCTCACCAACACCTTGCACCTCCTTCAAGCAACTTCCATTACCCAACTCACCACAGATTTCTTCAACACACACCACACCACATGCTGCGAGCTCCTGGTCCACAGACATATACATCTCAAAGTTCATGCCAGCGGTGCTTTCCCCTAATCAAATCCAATCTTCATCATCACCACTTCCTTCAATCTCTTATCAATTCTGAACCTACTTTGTTTTTCTCGACGTGACCACACTTTACAAAACAGTTCTGGATTACAAACTGGGTCACTTTAAGCTATGCTGAAATAGTAAAGTGAATGGCCTGCAGACATTTAATCATACCCAAATCAAGAGACTGTACAGGGGGGGGGGACGGGACACACCTTTACATTCCTCAATAAGAATGTAGCAGGGGAATGTGCGGCACAGTTTTTCTGCAAAGAGAAGGATTTTCCTGGATAGTGCAATGAATGATGCTTCAAGAGCATGCAGAAACTCTATGAAAATCTCTGGCTTAATCTACGCTTTCAAGTTGACAGTGTAGGTCACAGGTAGCTTTTTTATATTTTTGAAATAACATGGTTTCATGACTTTCCAATAATGATGGGCAAATGTATGTCTGAGGCATCTCTGTTTGTGCATAGTAGTACCATTAGTCCCTCCTTTATATTTTTTCGTACATGACCAGTTTCACCTTTCAATGCCAACCTTCAGTCTAGCAAGCAAATAAAATAGAGGCCCGTTTGTTCTGCATTTTAAAAGTTACAGGGCTCGAAACCTTGCAGAAGCTTCTGAAGCCTCTCAAACCAGAGGTCCATGGCATTGATATCCATAGCAGCATACAGCCTTGTACTTTGTGTTGCTACTGGGACAAAGCTTAGGGGCAAGGGGGAGGTTGGCTGCTAATGTAGTTAAAACAAAGTTATTTCTTTCTTTCTAAAGCACAGTGGTATTCAAACTGGATTCCGCGGAACAAGTGGTTCCATGGAAAGTTTTTAGTGGCTCTACAACTTTTTGAAGAAAATTCAAATTTTTGTTTTTTTTTGTTAAAATATATTCTATTCATTTTTTTTTCTAAAAATTGTATATAATCATATTTTGCTGTTCCAAATCGAGTCGTTACAGTATTCGTTCATGAAGATTAATTCTTTTTTAGAGTTGATGTGCTAGCCAGGATTAATTATTCAATTAACTCACTACTCATTTGACGAGGGACGAAGAAAATGGAATGAATAATACACGTTAGCCGGTTCTCAGTCATCATTCAACTGTTAATTTTTTCCCATTGACTACGCATGCACGTTTAAATGCACAATGTGCACCTGTATCACTCTATGAGGAGCTTCTTGTTTCATTGTTTGTTTCTCTTGATACACGTGCATTTTGTTGTTTGTTCTTTCATTGTTTTGTCTTACTTTGTGTTATAGGGTCAGAGATAACCATTTGTACAGAGCACCTGCTAGAATGCAGAAGTGAAGGGGTTTTTTGTGCAGTGAATACATTATTCTCAAATATAAGGTATATTTATTAATTCATTTTAATTTTATTAATTTTTTTAAGTGACTTATGCTTATACAAACAGAATGATGACTAAAAACTGGAAAATTTAAAAGAAAATTCTGCAGAGACAAAAAAGGAACACAAAATTTCTACAAACTGGGAGGCCACTCAATTTCTAGAATAAAATTCCAGCCAGATTCCCAGTTATCTTGGCAAAATAAAAGATTTTCCGGATTTTATAAAAGGCTATTCCCCTGACCATGAGAATTTGAACAATTGATTGCGAGTGAAAATGTTTTGTTAGTAATGTTAAATATGCCATTGAATGTTATTGGAGGAGCAAGTATTAATATAAGTATTTCTACTAAATGTCAGAGCTATTAAATTAATGTAGCTTACCAAATCTGTCAGAGATTAACCTCAGGTGTTTTAAAATACTTTGAATAACTTGTAGATGAGTTTTTGCTCTAAATAAAATCCTTACTACCTCCTGTTGAGAGACTTTGCCATGAGCCACCACAGGGAGAGCTCCTCCCTCAACCTTAAAAAATTGGTACAGCCATGAAGTTCCAATACGCAGTCAACAAAAAAAAAATTTGATTTGTATTCAGCTATGATTATAGAATATACATGTTGAACAGTAGTGTGTATACAAATGTTCTATATACAATCAGTGGCATGTGAAGAGAGGGGAAGGAACACTTGTAAAAAAAATGTTGTTTTTAAAAAAGATCCTCCCCCAGTCAAACAAGGGGTGCGGAGAGCCTACCCTGGCAAATGTCTGAAAATTGGAACCCTTAGATCCTACTCCAAGTGGTTCTCCTCTGTAAATATTTGGAAATTATACCCCTCTACAAGTTATTTGGAATGGTATTCCCCATATATTTTTTTAAATTCAAGTATCCTTAGAAGATATTTAGTGTGGTCTTCAACCAGAAATGTTCTAAAAATTAGATTCCTCAAGAAGTTACAGTATTTGGAGTGGTCTTCCCTATGCAATTTTTTGGAATATGAATGCCCCTTGAAGCTACTGTGTTTAACCGCATAATCGTCGCATTTTTTAAGCCTTATTATTGGGGGGGGGNTGGGGGGGGGGGGGGAAAGTAGGGTGTGACCATTATGTAAAGCTTTTAAATTTAATTTTTTTTTACTTAATGCTGCCAAATATAATGCGGTATTTTTCTCCTAAAATTACCCATTCAAAAACTGATCTCATATTATATGCGCTGCCTAACCTTTGCCATAGAAAAAAACGCCAAATTCTAAGATATATTTTGTAGCATGCTGGGACTGTATTGGCCGGTTCATCGTCTATAAATAGACTGAAAGACACAAAAGAGAGAGTTACTACGAGCCACTAAGTCTAGTCAACTAAAGGTCAAAACAAAGAGAGGAATTTACTCCTCCCCCTTCATTCCTTGAGTGCAGCTGCTCTGGCTGGAACAATGTGGCGAGTCTAATAATAACCTCAAGGTCAAAACAGCTGGAAATTTTTTTCATTCGCCTAGCCGAGCTGTCTGGTTTGTAGAGGGGAGTGGACAAGCAGGCGAAATCTGTCACATGATAATACTCAAATCTTCCCGCACGAGCTAAACTAGTGAACATCTGCTTGTGATACATTACCTAGAAAAGTGTCCCCCTCCTACCCCATTATGGGTAGTATATATAAAAGCTGGTCTAGAATCGTCCCGTGCCCACTAAAAGCATAAATAATAGCTTTGGCTATTTGATTCTTAAATATGCAATCCCTTACAATTATAATAATTGTACAAGTGGCAGCAATAAGCCAACTACCGAGTCGAAGGTGGCTGTGTTATCTGATAGCTCGGGATCTTAATAAAATTACATATTTGTAGCTGACGATTTCCGCATGTCCATCGCAGACTCCGCCTTAAAATATGAGTTAAGAATGACCGTGGACACGAGACATTCCTGGATAGCTCAGTGTTTAGAGTATTGGCGTACTAAGCCAAAGGTCTCAGGTTCGATTCCCATGTCTAGGTGACATTTTTCAATTTTCAGAATATTAGAACTATCTGCTGTATTCAAATTATACATATAAGGTGTCTCAACATGTTGATTCAAACTGATGAAGCCAACATTTCACCCAAAGAGAAGAGGCTTAATATTTTTACAGTATCTGATTCAAAATTCAAGTATATTTCTAGTATCAAAAACAAAATCAAGAATATTCTTTGTATTGATATACATCCTGAGCACAAATAACAATATGTTGAATCAAACCATGAGCACTTTGAATGTTAGGGAAGATAGTTTTGAATCTAGAAACAAGTCCCTTTGCTTTACAGACCCTGGCTAGGGTGCCATCAGTAACAACAAAAATAATTTTGTCCAAATCAAGCCCATTTGAATTTTAAAAATCTACAAGCTTAATATAGTTTTCTTTGCCAGTAGTCGTTTGAAACAGTGGAAATTAACATAGCAATTCTTCTCTAAGTGTCCCACCATCAGAAAACTCAACAAACATTTGAGACCCGTCGTTCATATCTGTTAATGTGTCAAGGGACACAGAGATGAAATCACATTGTTTTAAATACATGTACACTAAGATCTTTGATTTAACAAGTTGTAGGGTCATTTGAAAGGGGATCTTGTTTTAAGGACTGAATAGTTTTTTTTACATTTGATGTTTTTGTCACATACTTGATCCACTATAGCAAGTGCATACTCTTCAACAATTTCCACATCAGGGAAAGGTTTTTTATCCTTTGTTAGTAACCGTGCAGCCTTTAGAGGAGCAAGATGACTGTTTGCAGAGAGGTAATTTTTTTCGATTACAAGAGTTGATTTTGACTAACTTGATCTTAAAAGAAGATATTTTAATTTTCCGGTTGTCAGCTTAAGGAGGAAATTTTTGATTAAAGCTCACATGTTAAGTATCGAAATGGTACCTCATATTGTGTTATTAGCATATCGGTGTAGACATTGTTTCATTGTGCAACTGTTTATCTTTACAAGGACCTTCATGCTCCTTTATCCCGTTGTGCTCTTCGCCCTCCCTTCTCCCATCACACCTTGCACAAAATGCACAATATATTTCTTTCAGTTTAATTATTTACGTAGGGGTAGACAGATGACCTGCGGACCACCTATTGAGAGCCACTGGTGTAGAGTGATAGTATGTTGATTAAGACCAAGATAGCATGCTGTATGTAATAGAAGGGTGGCCAGTGTGTAAAGTTGTTCTAGAAAAGACGTGTGTATTTATTGTAGAATAGTAAATTCTTGACTAGAGGCAGAAGGTGCGAGTCCACAAGTGCTGATGTGCTTTCTGTGGGTGAGCCACATTCTGATACTATTGGTCGGCCTGAGGGAGGGAATATTCCCTGTGGATCTTTGGAAGAAGGCAAAACTGTGGTGTGGCAGGTTTCTGTTAGAGGAATGTTTAAGGAGATGGTATGACAATGTTACTTGTAGCTACTTGTGAGAATTATAGCTAAAACAATATTTAGTCAGTATATGGTATGACAGTGCTACTTGTAACTGCTTGTGTTTGATATTGCTAGAGGAATATTTAGTCAGTAGACTATATGAGTGTTACTTGTAGATGCGTGTGCTTGATGTAGCTAGAAGAATAAAGTAGAATCTCAAAATAGTGGACACCTTCCGGAATAAAAAGAAGTCAGTTATTTGGATGTAAATAAATTTATCAATTTTAAAATTATATATTGACAACAAAAATCTAATTGCTGCAATGTGCATCATTTTATGGAGGATAGTTATGACTAATGAATAAATAATGTATGTAGCAATGTAGCATATTGTGGAAATTGCATAATACAAGAACCAAACTGAAATCAAATTAAATGTTGAACAGTAGGCCTTCTGTATTGTATATGTGCGCATGAACACAGACTTATTGAAACAACCCCCACTGGTGGCTCAGAAAGAGGTGGGAAGTATGACCTTGAAGTATCCAAGTCAATACTTCGGAGGCTATTTTAGAAACTTTCCCTAGAGAGGGAAGGCGGATCTTTTCACACTTTACACGAGACATTGGCATTCCTGACATTTCTACAGTCAAAAACAGTGTAAGGAATGGTGTTTTCAATTTTTGTCCGCTGTTAAAAGATTATTATGTATACACATGCGTGTCAAGCAGTACCTGTGTATGTTATTGAGTAGTTGTAGCACCCTAAGTGCTAATGTTATTTTGCTGGGGAAATTTAAACTGTCCGTCATAAAGAAGAATCTGCTATTCAGAGGTGTACAATAAGGGAGATTTCAGTGTATTAATTCAGAAGTTGATATGATAGTTAATTGTAGCTGGTTGTGAGGAATAGAGCTAGACAAATATTTAGTCAGGAAATGATCTGCCTGTGCTACTTTTAGCTGCTTGTGATGTATAGAGTAGAAGGAATCTTTATTTAAGATATGATATAACAGATTGTTGCGTCTAGTGTGGGATTTATCTGGAGGAATGTGTCTATCCTTTCTGACTATTTGATTATGATAAAAGTTATAACTTTCAAATTTTTCTTTATACATTGTGTTTTATTGACAATGATATTATATATTATTATTTGCAGCTCTTTTCTTACAGTCATATTGTTGTATATCTCTTCTGAATATTATGACTCTGGTTTCGTTAAAAACTTTTTTTTTTACCTATACATTAAATACAAGGGCTTTTATTTACATAATATTAGGTAAAATATTAATTAGATATGAGAAGGACATTAAAGAGTAAATAAACACAAATGTGCCTTGAAAGATAAGTATAGTGTGTTAACACCTACAGCATAATACAATTTTGCAATCTTTACCAACCTTTCGGAAACAAAATGAACCTTTATATAATTTTATTTACTAATAAAACTATATTAATAATGATATTTATTATAAACATGTAAAGTTTATTACTAAGGCCAATCAGTTTTAGATTTAATAAAATGTTATCTTAAAGTATCAAAGGCATTACACATATTGCATTATATAGAAAATCATCTTTATAAAAAATAAAAAATTCTGAACATGAAATAAATTCTTAGGTTATTGTGTTTTTCATTACATATATTGCAATGAATAAATGTATCTTTATCTTTATTATTATTATTATTATTATTATTATTATTATTATTATTATTATAAATCGCTTTTTTTAGAATCAAGTCATATTTATTTTGAGTTTTCCTGTATTGTCATAACTAAAGGATGTATTTTTCTTCCAATAACATTGACCAATAAACCCATCTGTTTACTTACCCTCCTCCTAATACCCCCCTTTCTACATTTTATTTGATATAAAAAGCCACTCTAGGCTTGACAATAGTATTGAGTCAGAAGTTATGCGAGAGAGTATATTACCATCTCCTTCTCCCTTTAATCGGGGCATCCCAATTTGGACTAAAATGATAGTTCTGCTTTCTCTCTATAGATTTTCAATGTTAGAACCCTGTTTGTACAAAATAGTAATTTTAAAAGGTAGCTTGTCTTGATGATTTAAATATGTAATATCATTAAAGTAATACTATCCTATTGTATTCATACATTTACAGACAAATGTAGTCAATCAAAAATTATACTTACCTAGCATAGAATTTAATAAATATTCATCTAGTTACAATCTCACTTTCTGATGAATTGTGGACATAACTTCAAAACGTGACATCAAGACATCCTTGTGTTTCAATCAATTTTTTTATGAGTAATTGAACATACAACATTAAAACACAAGTAATGTGTTAATTTAGTGGTGTTATTCACATTTCAGATATATTGATCAAAGTGTTCTAGTATTTTTTATTATTAAGTTTAACACTAAGATTATCGGCTTAATCTAACGAATAGGGATAAGGAAGTTAGTGTTAGAGGAACTGCTATAGCATGGAGGAGAATAATTATTGTAAACCAGTGATAAATCAAATGTGATAAGGCATACCCTCTGCAAGAAGCCAAGATTTGAGGCTTAAATCATCCTGCCATCACCAATCTAGTCTATTGCAAGCCAGATGACTGACAGTGTGTGACCATCGATGCAGGACATATTGATGTTAAAGGCAAAAATAACTATAATAGAGGGATTGTCAACAAATGTTAGTAATACTATGTTTTGAAAAATCTACCACGGTAATCCTAAAAAGAAAATCATTAATTAGTAAAGAACATGAATTAAAGGCATATGGAACATTTATCTTATTTTATTGTTGTCTTATTCAAAACCTTAAAAAAATTTGGATCACCAAACATGATGTTAAAAGGTGGAAGATTAAAATGTATTTTAAATAATTATGTTATGTCTTGCTAATGTAATAAGAAATACTTTAAAAAATTAGAACAAGTAGCATAATAAGATTCTAATTAAGTTGTAGTAATGCATCCTTGTAACTACCTAATGCCACAATAAATACAAATGGTTTAAAAATGAGTCAGAGCAATGCACTTGGTGAACACACACGTACCCTGGGAGTTAGACATGAAGAGGTTCAGAAGGGAGGTGGTGCGGCGGGATGTTTTGCTTTCTTTAGGTTTCTGGCCTCCACAATCGAG
This sequence comes from Timema genevievae, assembly GCA_902155825.1. Classification (NCBI taxonomy): domain Eukaryota; kingdom Metazoa; phylum Arthropoda; class Insecta; order Phasmatodea; family Timematidae; genus Timema; species Timema genevievae. The sequence continues at coordinate 227,136 of CABFWO010000425.1, forward strand.
ATTACCTTCTTTTTTTGAGAGCTTTTCACCATTGGTTGGTCTTTCAGATGAATCCGATGAAGGTTGACCACTCATGGACATCCCAGTGAGAATCAATTCTTCAAATTGTACTGAACCTGATATTATAAGCATAGTCAATTTAGAAACATAAACATTAAAATATTGTTTAAATAAAAACCACTACAAGGAAAGCAGGGTTAAAAAAAGGCAAGCATAAACATACAATAGGTAAACCATAAATCAAGAAACTTTGTTGTTACCCCCTCATATGTTTCATGTAGGGTATTTTGCATGAAACCATTATTTTTTTAGTAGAGCGTCTTGCTACCCATTCGAGTTAAAAGCATATATACTAATTGTGCTAATGTTTTAGGGATGAGGAAGGGTAGATTTAGAGAACATGAATTAGAATTTGTTTAAAGGGAGAGTGGAAAACCGTTTAAGAGAAATCAAAACCTGTATACTCCACCAGGGTTAAAAATCCGATTTCTTCTTCACAAGTCCAGTCAGTGGTGGTCAAAAAGTGTATTTATTCTGTATGTACAAATATGCAGTGTAGCTTGGCCACATAGAAACAGTGAGGTATCTCCTTCTGGTTCTAAGATATGGTTTTAGGTGACGTGGCGGTCTAGGGGTAAGGTGTCGGACTTCTGTGCTGGGAGTTCAGGATTCAATCCTCTGTCCCGGCACAGATTTATCTGATTGCCAAACCCTTCCTTTACCTCTGACAAGACGTGTATTAATCACAACTCGTGAATGTGTGGAATGTGTGGAATGCAAGGCCTCCACCGTGGTTCGGTAGGTCCTGTAGGTCCTCCATTTCATCCCACAATCACTCTACCATTACACATTAGCGTGTGTACAACCCGAACGGGTAGTAAGACAGAGTGCTAGTAATAATAATATGTGGTTTTCCTGCATTAGCATATAGGCCAACCAATGAGCTTGTAAAAAAAAAAGGCATCAGTAACTATGGGTTGCCTCACTGTTCAGTCGACCCTTGTATCTTTCCTCCGCACTTGCACAGAACGTGCCAACCACCCTCTCTACTGCCTGGACCGCTCCTCAGTTCATGTTCTCTGTGCCGTCCGTGACGAGTTCCCCACTTTACTCACAGCCAATAAACACTCTTTTTAATGGCTCGCGTGATGGCCACTGTCTCTCTCGTTTTCACACGCCAATGGGAAGCCCCCTTTTTTCCCATTGGACAAGGCCAGGCAGCAGTGGAGGGTATATAACAAGGTGACTCCTGAAGCAGAATTCAGTGGCTACCCAACCCTGGTGTACCACCTGTTCGAAAGA
>CABFWO010000425.1:229016-252961 GCA_902155825.1 Timema genevievae
CCCCCCCCCCAACCTGCCTGTTTACCTAATTAATTTATCAAGCCACTTGAAAATTGATGGTCATAAAAAAAATCATATAAAAAAGGACACACTACAAAGAAGTATCAAGCTTTTTATCTGTTGCTACCCAAAGAATGACCATATAACACTTTAAAAAAGTACAGCATAAAGGGCTATTTTAGCATCAGTGGGTAATTTTAAATATTTCTTTACATAGCTAATTATTCATAGTAAAAGAGAAAATGATACAGATATTTTTGTAAAAAATGTTACCTATGAGGAAAGTATTATAAAAATCTAACAGGACAGTTCAATTTACCAACAATCACATTTTGAAAGGAAAAATTATTTAACTTCGGGAATATTTTACTCTATTAAAAACTGAGATGCGATTTAACATCACTTTATACACATTATATTTTATGTGTTGTTAGTTTATAAAATGAGTTTATAAATTAATTTTAATAAAATTAAATATGATAGCTAAGCTCATTTACTTAAACACACCCTTAACACATCATGATTTTAAAGCTTTAATGCATTCATATAATGCAAACAGGTAGTGAGACGCAGTGATAAAAACACAGTTATGAGGAAACCATATAAGTTTTCTTTCAAAAATAAGGCATAGAAATCCTACAATGTCTAGTAGAGGTAAAATTAAACGTTGAAAAGAGGATAGAAGGGTAAGACCTACACACTTACCAGAAAACTGGAGGCCTCAACGTTCAAAATTAAAAACACAACAAAACCCCTCAATTTCAAAATCAACTATCCTTGCCATGTAAAACGTTCTCTACCCTATAGCATAGCTACAACAGCCAAACGATTATGTTCTGAGACAGAATACCTTAACAAGTAATGTCAACAACTTTTCAAGGATTTCATAGTCAGAGGATACCCTAAACACATAGTCAACAGTCAAATAGACAGTACTCTATCCAAGCAAGATCCCATCAAGAAACAACCTTCCAGTGACATACTGCTCACCAACCAGTATCATGAAGGACTATACAAACTCAGATTTATCCTGAAAACAGGCTAAAATATCATAACTCTACCACCTGTTGCAAAAAATCTTCTCAACAGTGCTCCAAGAATCACATTCAAACATCCCCCCTAATCTCCGAAACATTCTGGTTCACCCTAAATTGCCTGACCCAGCAACAGACAACAACAAACTACATCAGGCCAAAGGTTCCTGCCCATCTCCAAACCGAGATCCATTAAAATTCAACAACCTTCCACCTCATCCCATAGCAAACTCACACAAATGGAATAACCCCTTGAAAGGCCACTATGACTGCTCCAAAGAAAATCTTAAATACCAGTTACAATGCAACTACTGCATTGCTGAATACATTGGCCTCCCCACAGTAACACTCGGGCAAAGAATGAATGGGCACCGTTTTGATATCAACCACAATGACCCTTATAAATCAGTAGCACTTCATGCCCAAATGCATAATGCAGATTTTGACTCATGTTAAAGTACTAGAGTAATATGAGCCCTCCCCAATAGTTGCACTACTTCCAGCTCCATAGTTTAAGACTTGCTCACCAATATAATATCAAATCCAGACACATAAACCTTAGATATCCTTCTCTGCTTTTCTTCCAAGCAGGCCTACTCACACCAGTAAATTCTAAATAAACAATAATAAATAATGACATAATTTAATGAATAAATAATTAAATATAATACAAATACAACATTTTATCCACCTACCAAGAGTTAAGACCCTAGTTTGAACAGGCAACTACAGAATCCAAGATCAAGAAATAGGCAAAAACAGTATCTAAGTGACCAAGATATTCCTCTAGCTATGCTGCCGTAGTCCAATTGGTGTTTTACTCTCTTCTGCTGAAGAAGGGAACTGATGTACCCCAAAAATTTCATAATTATGTGTTTTTTATTGAGAACTTTGAGGCCAACAGTTTTCTGGTACGTGTGTAGGCCATGCCCTTCTATCCTCTTTTAGGTGTTATATTTAAAATAGGTGTTTGGCGCCATTTTTCCTTTGTAGTACAGGTAAAATACATTTCTTTTGAAATATTTAAATAGGTGTACTTTAGGTCCTATAGAATTAAATGTCAATATTTTAGTTGATGAAAGGTAAAAACATTTAGAATGGTCCGAATTTTTAAGCATTGTACAGTTAAGATGAATTTGCTGGTTGGCCTCAATGAGACTAGAATACTAATAACAAATTGTGTAAACATTAAAAAATAAATTGTGAATTTTTCAACAAACAGGTCTTATGCAAAAAAAATTTTTAGCTTGTTTTATTAAAACACACAGTAATTTATGTATTTAGACTATCTTGTTTTACTTCATGTTTAATTCACATGTTCTAATAGAGGTTTCCTCAAAATTAGATTGTAGTTAATTTGACTCAATATTTATTAATGAAGAGATATACTTTTTGATTGATAATTAAATGAAAGAGTTCTTAATGAAAACCAAGTGGGAAAGAATTGAAAAGATTAAATAAAAATAACTGCAGCAGCATTCATATTGAAAAAGATTAAATCCAATATTCAGTATACCTGACGAATTAGAGATCCTTGGTCAAAGTCTGGCATATCAGTTTAACATCATGGGTATGAGTTAGCTGAGTTAGCTCTGGCAGTATAATAAATAACATTTAAGTTCTGAGGAAACTATCAGATTAAGGTAGAAAATGTATTACCTGGTTTTTCCAAACCTGTATATTTGTTCAATACAAATTGCTCCAAAAGCTTGTCCACTGTCATTTCCAAACATTGCCTTTTAAATTCAATGTGAACCTAAAAAGAATAAAATTGTTCAGCAACAAATAACTGGTAAATAATAACATTTACATTGGAATTAAATAATATTAATACACTCATATTTGAAATAAATTAAAATGCTACTAGTTGAACTTGAATAAAATACAATTTGCTCATATTTTTAGGTATAAGTCATATAGGTATTTAAAAAAATAAAACTTTGAAATCTATCTTATATCAGTAATAAATTAATAAAAGTTTTTTAATATGAAAATAAATAATCCCATCAAGCATATATCCTATCTCTGCTGCAATACATACAAAATCTATATCATTAAACAATACTGGAGAAGAACTTATTAATGAAACTTTGATGGGTAAATTTGTAAGGTTTAAGATTTTAAATAAATATACTGTTGGTATTTACAATCTACAAACTTTCACAAAATATGTATGATAAAAAACATAGAATTATCTAAATAAATTTGTGTCTAAAGAATGGTGTCTGATTAATTTTTTTGTTTATGAATAGTGCTAAGTTGTATAATCAATGTTCATGTGTTTAAACAAGAGATGAAATGTATCAGTTTTGATGAATTTAATTCAGATTTTAGATACACAGGCATGTGTCTAATCTAACTTTATAAAGGTTACTTTTCCAAGACTAAACAAACAGTAGTTTAACAATGAAATTGCCAACATTCTGGCAATCAAGCAAGCTTATAATGTCAAGTCAATAATAAGTGAACCAAACAAATACTATTTGTGGCCTGCATTAACATACTATTTATTTCAGCTGATCTCTTTAGTCACATGTTTATAGTAGTGATGGGCTGGTTGCAAAATATTTCCAGTCCCAATAGTACTTTATCTGTTCTCGGTTCCTTATTCCCCTCACACAAATTAATCTAAAGCCAGTTACTCTCAATTGTTTTAGTCTTCCTATAACGTGGTTTAGTTATAAAATTTGTTTTCTGCTGGACCAGTAGATTTAAAAGATGCAAATAATTTCCATGTTGATTATTAAAAACTAATGGTAAGTCAATTGAAGAGTCATTCAGTATATTGGAGTTTATTGGTGGACATACTGTATACTCATTTCCTGGCATGTATGCATTTAATGAATCTTTTCTTTACAATAATTTCCTAATAACCGAGAAACCGAAGTAGCAAGAACGGAACTGACCCATTCCAGGTTTATAGTGAATATGTTAGTTTAATTTTAATAAATGATTGAACACTTTTATGTATCTAGTAATAATTTTTTTTTTAAATCAGCCCTGTGGTGTGGTGGTCAGTGCACCTAGCTATGAGCCTAGGGGTCCCAGGTCTGATTCCTGGCTGGTACCTTGGGTATTTTTCTCTTAAGGCACCAGGATTTGGTTAATTAGACTCAAGTTAGGTCAAACTCACACTAGCTCCACAACTTTATAATAACTATCATCACATCATCTCAGTGTGGGTACAACGTGTAGACATATGCCAAAAAGAAAAGAAAAAATGGTGTCTTTAATTGTTTTTGATAGTTTTGTAAAGTAAATATGTTTAGATTGGCCTATTATTTATGACAAAACACTAGTATTTTATACTGTAATTTATATGACTGTTGCATACCTAAAAGTATTTTAGCTTTAGCATGGATAGTTTCCCTTGAAATGTAGATTTCCATTAGTTCATAAAATAACTAGGTATTTCATGAATTACATGACTGGTTAAGTTCAAGTATGAACCAAATACACTTTTACACACTTTGACTATTTATTCTATGAAATAAATTGTTATATAAATTAACTGATGGTACGTAGTTCAAGTTTAAAAGTAGTTTAATTATTTATCTTTATTGAACAAAGGGGTGTTACAGTTACATTACTAATAGACTACATTTACTAAAATTAAACACTTAAAAAAAAAGGTAATAAAATTATCATTATAAAATTTAAGTCTCTAACCAAATATCATCATCTTAGTAATAATTAAAATAAGAATTGCTAAAGTCGCACTTGGAATTTAATCGAAGCAATCTATTAAATGTTACACAACTATTATCAGGCCAATTCAAATAAAAATAGACATATCAAAACAACAAAATATGAAATGAAGTAGTAGTATTAATAAAACTAATAGAAATAAAAGGTGATTATTTCAAAATTCTCATCATTCTATTATTATTACATTTACTATAACAAGGATTACTAGAATGGCACTTGGAATTGCATAGTACATTATTTTTGAAGCAAGTACACATTTTGTTATCAAACTGTTTTTTGCATCAACATTTTTTTAATCCTTGACCAGTACCAGTACTGTGAGCTGTAGCAACAAACCATAGCGATGTCTCACTAGTCGGTACTTCTTTAATTGTAAATGATTTTTGTTCCCACACACTGAACTGGTACCGAGAATACAGCTGCTTGATGCTACATTTCTTGTTTCCAAAAGAAAAAATCCTTCGTGGGTTTATTTTTTATTATAATAGCTAAAATAGATCTGGCGAGAGTCTCCTATTCCTCTGTCAACTTCAGGTATTTTGGAATGCGGAGTGTAATGCCTACAGAGGCCTCGGAATGATATTTCTCTGACATTTTCTTAACTTAATCTTCCAAAAGTTTTTTTTTTTGCTTCTCGCTTTTTCGAGTAGAACTACGGATGATGCCGTCAAGTATTTGAAAGCATCCCATACAGTACTGTCCATGAATCATAGGGACAACAGTAACAACATTTCCTCGTCAGCATATTCTTCCATAAGACCTCAGTGTAATATATGTATAGTAGAATACTGGAGTGTAATATATGTATAGTAGTCTATAGTAGTATACTGGTAGGAAGGACCTTGTCTGACAGTTACAAATGTTAATAAAATGCCTTTTATACATATATATATATATATATATAAAAGCCAAGTCCTGTGTTCAGTGACTGTCACTTTTGATACATACTAGCAATACCTATAAAATAACACTAATAAATTAATAAATACACAATAATAAATAAACATTTGTAAATTACTATCAATGTTGATAACAAAAAATTTCATTTTTTTAAAGTTACTTCTTGCCAGAACTACCATACGTCTATCATGCATTTTTTAAAAAAGAAACAGCGGAGTAGAACCACGGATAATGCTGCCATGTGTAAGAAACCACCCGTTCTTCTGTGTGATGCAAGTAAACAGTTAGGCACCTCTCGCCTCACACATCCTCGGACGTGGTGTCTTGCAAACCAAGCCTTTAAGATTCAAGCATCTCTTTCATTATATCTGTTTTGTTTACATCATTCACACTTAAAAAACTCACCATCCAAGTCCCAGCCAAAACTGTCACACACTAAAGCACACTTGAAAATAAGAATTCAGAAAAATCCAACATAAAAATAGAGTTCACTTTAAAATTTCTGTTAAAGGGTTATGGGTTATGGAGCACATTAGAGAATAAAAATAGCAACATTATGGATACAAATGTTTAAGAACCGACTGGAAATAGGATGTGTAGGCCTACTATGGACAAAGAATGTGGGGATCACTGTGTATGAGTCATGAGACTGACTCAAAGAAAAAGAATGTGGAGAGCATTGTGTATGAGTCACTAGACTGACTCATGGACGAAGAATGTGGAGAGCATTGTGTATGAGTCACTAGAATGACTTATGGACACAGCCTAATAAATAAGATAATGCAATGTAGACCCCGCTATAACCATTATACTACATTAACCAGCTCACATTCCAAACATTAAATTATAAAATTACTATTCATTTATAATAATTAAATAAGTTAAAATCACCTTAGAATGTTGTATTACACCGTGGTTACAAGATTGAAAGAAACTTTTATTTTAAACTTTAAAGCCGTGGGGTTCACTATTATATTAAATAGCCAGTTAAATCAGAATAAAACACTACTATACACTTTAACTGACCCAGCCAGGTAACTCATTTAATAACTAGTTATTTTATAAAATAATAGATTTTAATGGTAACAGATATTACTATACACTTTAACTGACCCAGTCAGGTAACTCATTTAATAACTAGTTATTTTATGAAATAACAGATTTTAGCAGTAACGAATATGAAAACATTCATTGAATATCTAGAGTTTTTTCTTAGTGGCTAGAACATATATAAACTTAAAATTTAAAGTTCTGTCTGGAAACCTAAGCGTTTAGTTTATGGAATTCTTTTCTGTAATAGCAGCAAACATTTATAAATGTTATCAGACTTAAATTTTTACACAAATTCAATTTGAGATACATGATGTTAATTTGTTTTTATTACTAAATGAAATTACTTATTAATGGCCTTTTGTATAGTTAATTAGTCATGTTTTCCACTTACTTGTCCTATAAGGTCATGATTACTTTGCAACACCTCAGCGTAAGTGTTGAGAAATTCCCTCATTTGGTTTAAATGGGCTTCTTCCACATCTTGAAAATGCTAGAGATAGGATTAATTCAACACACTTGAGAAAAATCACATTACTTTATTGATCAAATAAATCAATATATTTATGAACTAATAAACAAAACTGGATAGTAAATATATTTAAATTGTGCACAAATTTATTAAGTGTCCTAAAATAATTACAGTAAGGATTGCTGGGGATATTCTATTCTTAACTTTCTAGCATTTCAGGGGTTCTCTATTTATTTATTTTTTCTATGTTTAAGTTAGAGTGTATTCATTGTTAGGGATAATAAGTAAAGATTTTCTTATCTCAATACTATGTGAACAATAATTAATATTTCCTTACTAGCTAACTACCCTTTAAAATGTCTCAAAATTACTAACTTGATTTAATTTAATTCTGTAGGATCCTTGGCCCAATCACCAGGAGGCTATAAATTTGTCAATTTAAGCCCTTTAATTTAACAATTAATTGCTAATATTTTTAAGTATGTCACTATAGTGTGTTATGGTTAACAACGAAAAACTTTGAAGGTCAGTATTGGGGGTGGGGGGGAACAAGTTATTGTGAACTCTTAAAGACACCATATGGGCTTTGTTTCATAATTTTATTACTATTGTATCATGATTATAGTTTTCTCGACAAATTGTTAGGCTCAGTGGAAATGCTGGTAAAGTTGCAAGAGGGGAATCAGAAAAGCTGCTTAGAGTGGCATCCACCAAACTTGCTATAGGCCTTTTAGAGCCATAGAGTTGACTATCACTATACCGTTTAGAAAAACCCTATACACTTGAATTTTACTCTCACTAATGATATCCTTGTGGATATCCAGGAATGGAGCAATATTTGATTATTTTAAGAGCATTAGGGGGTCTTCAAGAGGTTGTGACAGTCTGTATCGTTGTTATTTCAACTATGACTGTAGAAAAGTGAGCAGTAGCATAGTTTAAGTATAGGAAGAAAAAGGTAATTTGAAAAACTGAGTGATAGGTGGAAGTATTCAACTAGAATTTTTGATAGAGAGTAAATTTTAATAGTATTTTAATTTAAAAATAATTGAAAATGAACTCCATAAAAATTACATTTCTACCTAGAATATAAGTTTTCTTTTGAAACTTTTTTTTTCCAAAATGTCCATTGGAACTTTATTTTGTTTCACTCTTGGAAAATATTTCAAATTAAAAGAGTTAGTGAAGTGATGTTGCATTTAATTACTCTTGATAAAATGTTTTAACTTGCTCAAAGTCAAATATACACATATTCATTTTTATATGCCGTAGTACCAACACCAAACCCAAAAATATTTATTTTCAGCAGCAATCCACTTTGCCAAACCTGTATAACTGCATGAAATGTTTAATTATTTGAATTCCTGCAGAGAGGGTTAAAAGTGTAATTTCAAATGTAGGCTTATTCTAGCATTATTCGATGGCCTGAAAATAGCTTTTGTTTTTTTACCGGCTCAAAAACATATAGCCTAAATGCAGAAATTCTGCTCTTGAAAGAGAAAATATTTAAATGTTTTTAGTATTTTGTGACTTAGAGTGGACGATTTTATTGTTAAGACAGTGAGAAAGTTTTCTGTTAGAGAAATGACAGTAAAACAAAAAAGTGAGGGACAATAGGTATTCCAAGAAGAAGCTGTACTTCTAGCTGATATATAAACAATAGTACTACCAGGCCCCATAAATCAACTTCATTTGTTTTACTGATTGTCAGGTCATGCAAGTATCAAAAAATTAGGGGTGGTCAGGTTCCCAAAATTTCGGGCAGTAAATCGGCATCTAAAAATCCTGGAATGTCGGGTATTTTTATGCCCGTATTTCGGTCAGGCATCTCAAGAACTTGGTAAGTATATAATACCATGTTAGCACTAACCTCTAATTCAAACTTTGAAAAAATAGTGTTTAACTGATATTCATAGTTGAATTATTTCAAGTCAAATAAATTAAACAAAGGTACTATTTTTTATTAATTCATAAATTGTTTTGTTTGCTTTCAACAAAACTACGATAACGTTTCTCACAGGTTACAAGTCTACAACATGGCGAAATCAAGATTCCTGCAATTTAATTTTCTCTGTCAATGTCAACAACATAACAAATTCAACATTTCCACATTTTGAAATTAGTTTTCTTTACATTTCTTTAATTTATTATTACTAGCCAGATCTGTTAGGATATAAATAGAAAAGTACACATCAAATAAACATTAAGTAGGAAACGACCATTTTTTCTCAAAGTAAACAAGTTTTTGATTTCGATTTATGTATGTTCCAAGCTTCGTGCATACTGTATCCTTTCAATTTTTCTAATATTTATTTGCAGTTATGTAGTTAATAAATTATAAATTGTGCTGTACATAAATAATATTTATTTGCAGTTATGTAGTTAATAAATTATAGATTGTGCTATAAGGTAAATACATACTATTTATTAAATAGTAAATACTGAATAACATTAAATTTAACTTCATTTTTTTATTGTACTCTATATAGGCCTGGGACAAAGTTGTTTGCAAAATGAAATGCCTGCCCGAATCTGCCCGTGTCCGATTGTAATTTTGTAATGCCCGCCCAGTACAAATATTTGCTGCCCGATCACCCTTACAATAAATATCAACTCACAATTTATCAGCCCCATCTAAGTAAGGCAGTTTTTTTGTTTTTTAAAGTGTCCCAGGTGCAATACATATAAAAATGTAATGCAATTTTTTTTTCTAAAGAAAAAATTGGTAGACTAGTGTTTCAGGTTTTAAAAAGATCGGGAGATATAGACGCATTTCTTCATTGACCTGTGAAGCTTAAATTGAAATCTTTTTAGTCAAGTAATCACTTTATGTAGCATATCTGGAATAGGAGATGTATAAAAAAAAGTTTTATAGCACTAGACATTTCTAAGGTTAACTTTTTAATAATATACATTCTAGTTCTGGAATATTGCTCAAAACTTTAGCTAAGGTGTCAAAAAATTAGAGGACCTTAGGAAAAATCTCAATCTCACATATATTTCCCACCAGAGCAAACATTTTGATAAGAATCCAAACTTAGTCAGATCTAATTTTAAAACTTCAAACATATATAACTGATGAACCCTTATTTTGCTGTAAAATTGTTTCTAGTTGTATGAAAGCCTTATGAAATTATTTTAAAAAAAATGAAAAATGAAAAATTCAACCAAAAACTTAGAGACAACAAAACATATAAACTTTAAAAATCAAAAGGAAGAGAGATGTGTTTAACAAGTAAAGTTGTGTATTAATTCAACATATTACATAATGACACCTAGACAGGAAGAGTCTAAGCCCAGATTTTTAGCTTAGCACATCAGAGCTATCAATGAAACACAGCCACTGGTGGTTTCCAATCTTAGCAAGATTTAAAAGGGATTGGGAAATACAAAATTGATAGAAATTATCTTTACTATTAATTTAGCTGCACAGAGGAATACATTAATAGAATAATGTAGACTGTACAATTATATCTTGTATGAGCAACAGAATAGATGCAGTCCAAGTCTGCGATGCCCGTATTTCAATGATAGCTCCAAGTAGCTGATGTATTTGCATATCCATAGATAGGAACATGTAAAAGGTAAAAGGTGGTGTTTTTTTTTGTTTCCTCTTTTAGGAAGTTGCGTTGCTCGTTTCACACTCCTCCCTGATGAGTTTCGATAGAATGAAACCTAGGTCAGGAGATTGGGCGGTGACGATCGATTTTCTTTAAGAGGCAGCAACCATTACCTCTTTGTCCATTGGCAGCAATGTAAAGTGTGAACTGTGTTATTCATTTCATTGTAAAAGCCATATTGTGTTCGTCCCCTTTTATATGTTTCTATCCACCTTTGCTCTACCTTCTTCCCAATATAATGCAATTGGCCCATAAAGCGAAAAGAGGTTTTTCCTTATTGAGATATATTATTTATTCTTTAATGGATTTTTTTTTTCTTTTCTAGAGATAAATCTTCAGTAGTCCTCTTTTGTTGCAGAATCCCACCTTTCTTGATAATGTTGCTCCATTTTATCTCAGTCCCAATAAAATCATTTTCCTTGTTCATCACTAAACACCTACCAAGTTCTCAGGAAATAAGTTCAAGTGTGGGTGTAATAAAGTGGATTTTTAATTATATCAGATATCCCACCTGGTAGTTCTGAGTAGGTCTTGTATAGCTTCGGTGTAGTTGCCCTGCTTTTCGATGCCCAGAAAGCCGTGGCCCACTAATTAGAATAAGTGTTATGCAGCCATCAAGTATAGTTCAGTTTCCTTTCTAAATTTTCTTCAAACATAGCTTTTCTTGTTTATAGGTTACTTTTGCAACTCGCTGCAATTAATAAAAACCTTCACCATTTTTTAAGGTTTTCGAAAAATTATTAATAAGCTACAACTTAATGTGTGGCGTAGGCAAAATCACCTTTTCAGGATTTGCCATAATGTTTTACGGGAACATTGTCTTCTTTGGCTAGCCAGTCTTTACCATTTAAAGTTTTCCAGTTGATCAGCTGTTCCTCAAGCACAAAAACAATATTTTGTAAACATAGTCTGCAGCCAGAGTAAAAGTCCAATAAAGTAATACACAGAAATCTGCCAACAATACACCTTAAAATTTATTAATGTTAATAATAAATACATATTCTCATGAGTTTCTTTCTTTTCAACTGAATGCACAACCCGGTATGGATGGTTTAATGTCTATGTTCCCATTATGTAACAAACAACTTTCAATCTTAGTTTTGACAAATTAACTAACATGCTCAATTCTTTAGAGTTGTGCTGAAATCTCAGTTCTTCTAGTTAATTATTTACACAGCAAATTGATCCCAAGGCTTTGTTCGTCTCTTTGAATGATTCCAATCATGAACCAAATCAATTAGTTTGTTCTGATAGAAGTGTGTGTGGTTCTTTATCAGACTGGGTAAAGAAGCTGGTATCACAGGATGTAGCTGGGACTTCTTGATCCTTACTTTCAGTTAAGGTTAATTCCTCCCTAATAGAATGTGCTTTATGGATTGGGAATTTGTCACCATAGGCAATGGTTTTTCTAAAAATAGAGCATTTGAGTAGTATATTTTATTTCTTTTTTCTTTTAAAGAACCTTAATTTTTGTAAGACAAAGAAAGATAAGAGACTTCAAGGTGACTAGTTGGCTTGCACCTGACAATTTAAACACCAAACGACATGATATTTTTTTCCTTTCATCCATTCTATGAGATTTGTGTGGCATGTGATATAGCAAACATGTATCCCCAGTTTTTATCTTGATCTCTGACACCACACCCAAAATATATATAATGGGCTCTATCCTACTGAGATTTCACCTTTGAGCTTTCCACAAATTAAAAAAAATAAAAAAAAATTGCAGTTACTATGGAACTACAATTTCACAGACGAGGAGACATGAACATTACATCTACCTATATATGAGAGATAAAGAATGCAAATAACACTATTTCTTGCTTTTATAATCATACTACTCCATACCCCCATAAATATGGTGATCCACTAAGTGTCAGTAGAATGAAAAACCGGGTAGCATGGCGCATATTATCACATTCTTAAGGCCACATCCACCCTAAGTAAGTGCAGATTATGGTACTTATGACAGTAAGCTAAACTTAAAATAAACCACAACTTATAAGGAAAAGAGGGAACATTATAATGTAAGGGAAATATATCAGCTTTTATGTACATTAAAAAATATATATATATCATTTCCCATAAAACTAAATGAAATGGAACTTTTTCAATTGTGGAGCTGAGATATGTTTTCAATGACACATGAAAAACTGTTGTTTATTATAAATCTTGTTGAATAGTGTAATCATTATTTGATTGAATACATCTAATATGTATATCTTGCTAGACTCAATTTCTGCAATACACACTAGTTTTCATTAATAATGAGCAATAAAATGCAAAAAAAAAAAAAAAAGNAAAAAAAAAGTGTGATCACTTATAGATTGTGAAATGTAATGATTTTGAAATCATTAAATAGCTATCTCTTAATATCACATATTATAATAATTTAATTGTGTACATCTTGTGCCCATACCTTGCTAGACTAAAATTCAACCACATATTCATTATTTTCCTTTAATAACAAAGAAAAAACAAAAAATATACTAAAATACTTGAGCTCTTATAGATAATGAGCTGTAATGCTTTGAAATCAACTAATTGGTATTTATGTCAGTGATTTCCAACCTGTGGGTCACTGCATTAATCCTAATGGGTTTCAAGTTTTGTGAGGACTATAACCTTGTACTGTATTTACTCTTTTACGAGATTTTGATGAATATGGTTAAGTTCAAAATCCAAATAGAAACCGAATATTTTGGTTATCTAACACTGACTGCATGTTTACAGACACCGTTTCAGCAGCCTCATATTTGGGTGAGTAGCAGTGCAACCGCTCACTTTGTTCAAATGCAGAATATCCACCAAACTAGTCATTCTCATCTGTGAGCTCATTCGCTTTCGTATAAAAGCAGAATGTTAGTGAAGCTGAATCAGCCTTCTTGCTTGAGTGGTCAACCATCAATCGTGCGCAGTGTGTGCTTATCTGTCAGGCTTGCAACATTGTTGTTTTGTAGTTTTCATTTCTGTGTGTTTCCATAAGTTTCCATCCTTTGTTCACAAAAGTGCATGTGAATTACAACATAATTAATAATGACATGAATAAATTCCTAAAAAGAAGTTCTGCCAGTTGCAGCAGAGGAGAACCTGGTAATAAAATAAAAGTTAGACCGCATTTAAGATTTGTTGTCGTTCGGGTTCACTAGTGTTGAAAAAGATGGCGAGGAAAGACCTTTGTGCTTGCTGTGTTTGTCTGTTTTATCTTCAGAAAGTATGAAACCAAACAAGCTGATCCGACATCTGGAATCAAAACACAGCCAGCATGCAGGAAAACCTGTGATTTTTTTAAGAATAAATTGGAAGAATATTCTGAACCGACCAAATCAACTATAAAAATGACAAGTATTCCAACCAAGGTACTTCTGGCATCATACGAAGTTTCAAATACGATTGCAAAATGTAAGAAGTCTTATTCTGTTGGAGAGACACTCGTTTTGCCTGCTGCTGTCAAAATCACTGAAATAATGTTTGACAAAGCATTTGCAGAACTAGTCTGGAAGATCCCTCTGGCAGGTAACACAGTGGGAATACGGATATGTGATGTGGCACAAGACATTCAAGAACAACTGACCAAAGCTTTGAAACTGTCAAAATTTGCAATATAGGTCGACGAAGCCACTGACTAGGTGAAGGATGCCCACCTTATGGCATATGTTCGTTACATCAATAACAGATATTTCAAAGAAGACCTATTGTTCTGCAAGTCGATTCCGGGAAGAGCCAGTGGTGAGGGACTTTTCAAGATTTTGGATGATTTTTTGACAGCAAGTTAGATGAAGTGGGAAAATTGTGTTGGAATGTGCAGTGATGGTGATCCTGCCATGTATGGAGAAAAGATTGGTTACAAGCTCTAGTGGAAGGGAAAGCTCCCAATGCCACCTGGACTCACTGTATGAGCCACATTGAGTTATTTGCATAAAAAAACATGAGTACAGAACTAAGTGTTGTCTTTAGTTCCATCATTAAAATAGTGAGCTAGGTTAAAACAAGACCAAATGAATCACATTTGCTGCTCTATGTGCGGGAAAAGGGATTGAACACAGTGCTCTCTTATACTAATTTGCTGCACGTTGGTTGTCACGCAGGAAAGTGCTTGCAAGGGTGTTTGAACTGAAGGATGAAATTAGTCTTTACCTCAAAGACAGTGACTATCCCGGGAATAAAAATTAGATCAATTAAAATAGTTTCTTGTTCAAACTAGCTTATCTTGCCGATATATTTGAAAGACTTTATATTTTAAACACATCAGTGCAGGGGTTTGGATTGAACATTTTCACTTCAAGTAACAAAGTGAGCGTTTTTATTGGGGAACTGGATCTATAGCTGGCTAAAGATGAAGAAGGTTTTCTTGACATGTTTCCAAGACTGAATGAAACTCTTGAAGAACATGAAAATGTGCGGCATAATTTTAACACATTTTTTATCATTGACCCCCTCAAATTGTTAAAATTAGGATTCAAAAAATATTTTAAGGACCCTGTTGATGATGTCAGTCAAAATGAGTGGGTATGAAATCCTTTTTCTGTTGAAGCAAAAAAGAGGCTGTCAATTAGTGAACAAGAAAAACTGATAGACCTGTCCTCAGATCGCACAATGGAAAACAATTTTTTAAAACATTTGAGCTCGTATAGTTATGGCTTCAGGCTGAAAGTGAGTACCCAGCATTTAGTGCAAAAGCTGTGGAAGTTCTCTTGCCGTTTACCATACCCTATCTATGCAAAACCTGATTTTCTGCTGTGGCTACCATTAAAATTAAATATAGAAATCGGCTTAACATAGAGCCGGATCTCAGATTGGCTATTTATTCACTATTGCCAAGGTTTAATAAACTATGTGCATCAATACAGGTTCAAAAGTCTCACTAATTGTGCAGCTAATATTTAGTTTCTTTAGACATTGTTTATACTATCTATACACTTTTTTTAAATTGTTTATTAAAAGTGAGTTATACATTTGATTATAGTTATATAATCATTTTATATCAATCCAAAATCTAGGATCTAAATGCAAGGGGTCATGACAATCTCGAAGGCAAAAATTGGGGTTGCACTCCAAAAAAGGTTGGAAACCAGTGATTTATGTGCTTATTTAAATTATTGGTATTGATTTGTGTCATTAAACAAAGAATGAGGACTGACACAAACTATGCGTGAGGGATGACACTAACACAGAACAATTCTTTGAAAGCTCAGTGGTAGAATATTGATGTACTATGCCAAGGGCCATGGAATCAATTTCAATGTCCAGGTGTAATTGTACAACTAAGTTCAATTTAATTTAAAAATATACCTCCCCTTCCTCAGTGCACGGCTATATCTGTACAAAAGCTAATTTCTAACAAATCTACATCATGTATGTTTTAGTCATTCACAAAAATTAACCAAAAGTAAATATTTAATAAACTAAAATAGGTTGTCATAAAATTGCAATTCATATTTGATATTAAAATACTTACCTTGCATGCTTGTGACATTTTTTTTTCAAAGTCTTCTTTGACAGTACTATATTTGTCAACTAGATTTTTATAGTCTTCTTGAGCTTTTTTCAATTTTGTCTCTGCCTTTTCTAAGTCTTTAGAAGATGCATTTTCTTTCTTGAGTTTGTCAAATTCCAAACCCTTCTGTGTGTAGGCATCTTTTGCTTTTTGAAGCGTGACAAATGTTGTTTGAATTGCTTGTACTACCTCAAGAGTGCCAGATTCTTCCTCCTTAACCTGCATCAAAATAGTATTTCTTAATCAATATGATGCATTAACAAGTTCTAAATATAGCTAAGCTCTATCATCTTTTATATGCTATTACAACATATTTAGTTGAAAATAAAAACACACACATTTGTAAACTCAAGTCACAAAGTAGTTGCTAATAACCCTTTCAATGATGCAGTTTGAAACCTCATTAAATCAAGCACACATGCATACAAGGTAAGAAAATATAATTTAATAAACTGTAATTAAAAATAAGACTTCCTAAAGAGGAATTTTAATACTGGAGATTTGACTCAAGATGTCACCTTTAGGTCAATTGAGTTATCAGTACCGTTCGGGTTATTTGCTTAAGTACTAATTACGCTAATGGGTTAGGATTTGGGAAGGTTGAATTTAGAGGAAGTGAACCCGCATTAGTGTGGAGGGAGAGTGGAAAACCATTTAGGAAACACACACCCACCACAGTTCACCCAAGCGAGATTTGAACCTCAATCTACTCGTCCTTGTCAGTCTAGCTCAACACGACTATCGCGTTAGCTAGCTATACCACCGAGGCTGGTATATTGAAAATTAAATATAACTATTTAATTTATAAATTAGAGCACCCAACACAGCTTGTGTGGTGTCCTAAAAGTGTAAAACCAAATAATACAGCATACTGCAAGTAACATTGCTCTCTATGCTAGCTTTTATCTGAGTACAAAATCAGAGCACATGCATGTAAACACACACACAAACTAGTGTTGATTTGCTAACCAAGTGAGCAAGGTGAACCGGGCCTTTTGAGTGCATCACTCCACTGGTCAAGTTTTTCTTTGTTCCTCTCCCCATATTTCCCTATTTGCTGATGTTCCTTCAATCAATTAGAGATGAGCAAACAGTCACATGACTTACAGGCAATCTATGAGTTCAATGTAAATTTTCCAGAAAACTAATTCTTTATTTCTACTGCATGTGTGAAAGATAGGGAAGAAGGGCGGGTGGGTGTGTGTGGCCTAGTGACAGACTGTTGCTATACCAAATACTTAACAAAAATAAGCTTGGGTCTACTTCTCAATATCTCATATGAAATTAATTCAGATTGAATTTAATATTAATATAAAAATTATTAAAACTTAATATACATGTCATCCTCATATTTTAAGATCTTGTTTCTTTGACCCAAATTAAATGGCTAAGGTTGGCAAAGCTACTTTTGAAAAATTAAAAGAACACGCACGCATGCACACACGCATGCACACACACATACACACATATACATACATACATAAATATTAGCATAAAAGTATTTTATTGTTTTCTTGCAGTTTAACTTGGCTTTACATATTAACTTAGACAATGATAGGCTTTGGGGGGCAAAAAAAGATATCTGATTTTATCCACGATTGGTACACATACAAAACTATATTCAATTAGTTATTATGATGTTCTTGATGCGATTATTTGTTGTTCCAAGGATGTGTTTATTCTATTTTAAAGCATTAATTCAGAGTAGTATCTAAACGATAACAGCTGTGAATAAAAGATAAAATGTGTGACAAGGGTTTTTTATATATGCTTTCCAAGGGGTCAGGTGAAGATGTTTGATGGATGATTAACCAACTATGAGGACATACAAGCCACATTGATTTAGCTTAAATATTTTGATATGAGGTGTCAAATGAAATAGCAACATTTTAACATTGATCTTATGGAGGAATGTACACTTCATTTACCCTTAAAGGTAGCAGTCTTACTTTGAAGAATTATTACAACCCTATTGTATAAGCTATACCATAGTGGAAAATGTAAGGTAGTCTTGTATCTCCTATTTCCATTTTAATGTCAGATTCATTTATTCAAAGTAATTACCCTAAAAATATCAAACAACTTGACAAAGTGCACACTTAAAATGTTACTGTCCATAAAATGATGAGAAATAAATATATGAAAACAAAAACTCTGATACACCTTCTGAAAGAATCTAACAGCTCAATCACATAATCCCAATTCTTTCGTTTGGTATTGAACATAAAGAAAATAATATGAATCTGGTGTTCCACAAAGGCCAGTACTGAGACCATTGCTATTTTCTTTATGTATTATCACTGCTTCAATATAAAATTGAAAATATATGTATGCTGATGACCTTCAAAAATATCTCACTTATTTGTGAAGCAGTGGGTCTGGAACTGGGTCAGACTCAAGTCTTGTGATGACAAATGAGGAGCTACTAGAGTAAATAAGTAGCAGTAGTGGTTTATAAAAGAGAGAACGGCTGGAGGGCTTGTTGTGGTGGCTACAATACACCCTCTATACGCAAAGGGTTGCCCTATAATCGCTAAAGGTGGTGGCCGCTCAGTCAGTATAGTTTTCTTGCAGGCTCACACTGTGGAATCTTGTGTGTGATAGTGGTTTTCCACTTAAAGACTAATTTAAGAAAAAAAACTTTTATTTCCTATTAACGTTCAAATATACAGTAAATGCCTTATGTTAGATTAGTTGGACAAGGAGGCTAACATATTTATTTTAACAGATAAATAAAGGTAATTATTATTGTTAAAAGTGGAATATATAAAATCTTATGAAAATTTGAAAAACATTTCAAATGTACAGGACACACACAAATTAAAAAATATAAAAAACCATTAGATACATAAAAAGTAAAACAAACTTTAATGAAAATGGTTCCAAGCCAAACATCACAGTAAGAAATTTACAAGCATTGAATGAACAAATTTATTTTGATAACAAAATTAATCATCATAGTTAAACTTTTACAACACAATGCTTGCAATCTTTCCACCTTATGTCACCCTAACAATCGTACCATTCAAAGTACACAAAACTGCTTGAGCAAAATCAAGAAAATATCCTATATCACTTATTATATACTATACTAGCACTTTAATGCTATCAGATATTAAGACACGGTACTTTAATCCAATCTCTAAACACAATCCTCTATACCAGAGGTTCCCAATTTTTTTCCTTTCCCGTACCCATTGATTAGGCTATTCATTTATGAGTACCCCTCCTCAGCACCAACCCCCTCCCCCAACCCATCCTTCCATGCAAAAAAGTTTGTTTTTGTAAGGTAGTAATGTTCTTAGGTTAGCTAAATAATCAAACGACTCAAATTAGTGACATTTATAGGCTTTTATTTTTGATTTTACAGTTAATTTCAATTTTTTATAATATCAGCCTAACATCAAAACAAATAAATACTGCATTAAAATAAATTTTAACCACATTAACTTACTATGAAAGATCATAACAATTATTCATCTTAATATACAAGTCTTCAAACGTGGCTCTTAATAATTTCAGTGAGAACCTTGAGCTTGTTTCATGGAGATGAGTTTTTTAAAATCAGGTTCAAATGAAGAGATATAATCCCAAGTCTGGAGCTGCATCAAGATTACTAAGATATTTATTCTTAATATACACATAAGACGAGAATGCTCTTTCGACAAGCTCTGTGTTTGTGAAAGGCAATATATACTTTATTGCTTTATCACTGAGTTCTTGGTACTCTTCTTTCCCATCTGACCATGAGGCGATGACATTTCTTTTTTTTAAATCAGATTGTAAAGAAGAATCAGCCGAAAGTTCAATCAATTCTTCTTTTTCAGAAAGTGATAATTTTTCAGCTTGTTAAAAGAACAATTCTTTGAATGGATTTGAAATCCAGTTGTCATCACTATTTAGCTTTGGAAAATACTGTCTGAACGACAACTTAAGTCCTTTTAAGTGAGCTATTATACTACTTTTTACTTCTTTTGACAATTTCAGCTCGTTCTCAGATAATAAACTGTGAAGTGTCTCAAAAACTTCACACTTTTTTTTATAAAAGATTCCCATAAATCCAATTTCTTGATTAAAGACTTGATTTTGTCCCACACCTTAAAGATGGTTGGTTATGAAACCGTTTTGTAAATCTTAAGTTAAGTTTATTTATTTCTGAAAAACTTTCATGAAACTTAAAGCTCAAATCAAAAGGGTGGTCTTCAAAAAAACACTTGAACTTGATGTCTCAATTCAAACATTCTTGTGAGTACTTTTCCTTGTGAAAGCCATCTCACTTCTGTGTACCAAAGTAATGTAGTATAATAGAGGTTGTCCATCTTTTCACACAAAGATTTGAATAGTCTGGTGTTTGTAGAGTTGGCATAATATAATAATAATAGTAATAATAATAATAATAATAATAATAATAATAAATAGTAATAAATAATAATAATAATAAATAGTAATAAATAATAATAATAATAATAATAATGATAATAATAGTAATAAATAATAATAATAATAATACTTATCACCGTGTCTTACTACCAGTTTGAGTTATACGTGTATGTTTTATTTACACTAATGGGTTAGGAATTGGGAAGGTTAAATATAGAGGATGTGAACCCGCATTACCGTGGAGGGAGAATGGAAAACCATTTAAGGAAAACCACCCTCAGTTCACCCGAGCGAGATTCAAAACTTGATCTCCTCATCCTCTGCAATCTAGTTCAACATGAATCTAACGCGTTAGCTAACTACGCCACCGAGGCAGGTGATTGGCCTTAATAATATTAACAACTTTCACAGATTGAATGAGCTCTTCCTTTAATGAATGTGGAAGGGGAGTGACTTCTTTGATGCAACCGCGTAAGCCTTTATAACAGCAAGACATAGATTTTCCACCATCCGTGCAAACACCACAGCAATTGGCCCAATCAATTTCTCTTTCATAGAAATAACCCTGAATGGCACTAAATATGTCCTCGCCTGTACATCTTTCAGTGAGAGGATAGCACAGTAAAAAATTTTCTTCAAGCTCGTTATCATTTAAATATCTTGCAATAACAAGCAAAATTGATAGATTGGAAACATCAGGCCTTTCATCCACCTGTATTGAAAAGACGGGACTCTTTTTAATTCTCTCAATAACTGTAGATTCAATGTAGTCAGACATGTCCTTAATTCTCCGAGAAACTGTACTGTTTGAAAAGGAAATATTGTTAATTTTTCGGACATGGTCTTCACCGAACATATATTGAACATCATCTTTGATACAAAGAGATATCAAATTTTTAGTGATTGTATGATTTTTACCGCTTTTAGCAATACGGTAGCCTATTCTGTATGATGCTTCAACCACATTCTCATCGAATTTGTTTGCAGATAACACAAAAAGAAGTTGGATTAGGGCCGTTTGATAGTCGTTGGAAAAAAACTAACATCTTTTTGTTTAAAAATGGATATTTTGTCTCTAAATGGCGCATTAATAAAGATGGTTTCATACCACCGCTAGACAATATTTCTCCACAAACAACGCACAGTGGTTTTGGACAGTCTTCATCTCACATGAGTGAGAATCCATATCTCAAGTATTCATCAGGGAGCACTAATGTTTTGAGTTTTTTTAATAGAGTCAACTTTATCTCAATCTCAATCAGTTGCTGCACCCTGGTCCCCTTGCACTTGTAATTAACAAGACTGCTTCAAAGTACTTGCAGCTGCCAAATTAGCAGGTTGAATTTCAATGCTAGTTGCAGCTCTCTTAAAAATTCCAGTTTTCAACCACTTATCCATTTTGAGGCACAAAACAATATCAACAGAGGGTCACTCAAAACAATAATTAATAGCTTAACACTTCAAATTAAGCCCTCATAAGAAAGGAACAAAGCTAGTCTTATTAATACAAGTTACTCACTTAACGCCCAATCAAACACTAAAATTATGGCCTGCTTTCTATCGCGTTTTAAATGAAAACGTCAAAATCGAAAGTTCTAAGAGGATTCGGGTTATTTCTAAAATTACTAGAAACATAAAAGAAAAAGAAAAGAAAAGGGGAGAGAGATAAGAGTGCATAATGCGCAGTGACAGTTTTGGCGAAGATGGGGAAGACACATATGACAACCTATTATATCAATCAATTACTAGGCCTACACCTATTCCTTCCTTTTCCTCATTTCGCAAGTATGCTAGTGGACTATGATATAAGTGTATCTTTGTAAACCAAAACTCTATAACTTTTTGTGTTTTCAATTCAACCCCTTATTTTTTTGGTGTTTCTGCCATAACCAATATTATTTTCAGGTACCCCCAACTGGTCCACCACGTACCCCAGGTTGGAAACTGCTGCTCTATACTATTAATGGTAGAGTAACAAATGTTACATATCTTAAGAGTGCATCTGGAGTTTGTGTTAGCCATAGGTTTCTTTCAAATTAGTAGGATTTTATTCTTTGATTATTTGTACCTGTTATTATTGTTGGCCCTGGGCAACTAATTTAATTGGGACTTAATATTTGTTTGTGTATTCAGAATATATATTGCTTCCAAACCTATGCGTGTAGATAACTTCAAATTTATTAAGCAGACTTTCAACGCATAGTAACACAGTTACCACGAGGAACTTAAATTTAAGTTTAAAGTAAATCTTAAATATTAGCTTAGGCTTACTTGATATATATATAACTTTCTTGGATCATTATTTTTTTTTAGCAATAACTAATGCTTAAAATTAAATTGCAACATTACAATTATCTTCTACTTTGATTTTGGTATCCCTGTCTTTTCCTATTTATGAAAATTCTAAGGTATCTTAATTACCACAACCAGGTGGGTTGCGGGTCGCTGAGTAACAATCATTTTTACTCTGTTCAACTCATGCGCCCCACTCTGATTATTTTGTTTGTTTGTTACATTTTGCACCTTCAGGCTATTTAGGGTTAGGAAGGATGTTGCAATTTCACCAATGATAAATTCTGTGGCCATGTCGGGAATCGAACTTGGGACCCTTAGCTCAGTAGAGAGACATGCTACTGAATGAGTGAGCTAAGGTGTCAGATTACTTAGTACATATGTTATATGCTTTTAAATTTTATTACTATATTTCAATAGTATTTTAGTGTGAAATCCTCTCGTCTACAAGTTCAATTATCCGAATTTTTTATTATATGGACTAACCTTGGTCTTAATGAGTCTGGATAATCAAGGTTCTACTGTACTAATAAGACTAAATGTGATCTAATTCAATCAAAATTCTCATGGCCTTTTATATAGATTTATTTATTAAGCCCGATGATGGAGCATAAGGATCAAAACTAAGTGACAAGGTATAGCTAATGGTTCAGTACTCAATATAAAGTAATTATTTTTATGACAAAGATTTTATTTTTAAACACTTTGATAAATAAATGGTACAACACCATTGTTGTCCCACTTACTTTCTTACTACACTATTTAAGTGTGTGACAAAATTTTCAAAATTCAGTTATCATTATATATAAAGTTATCCTCAGAAAAACAAACATTATTTTGATAACAATATGAGACATCAAGGATTCATCATAATCTTGATCTAAACATTTTTTTCACAATTACAATCATTTCTCTAAATGTTAAAGTATAAGCAATCCAATACTAGCAACCAAGAGCATAGAAGTGTGGGGGTACGAGCAGTACAGACCTTC
>CABFWO010000425.1:255380-283024 GCA_902155825.1 Timema genevievae
TATCAATAATTTATCTTGTAGAGGTTCTGCCTATATTATTTAATACTATTTAAGTTTACATTGTTTAAGTTTACAATATTCTAATCTATTTTTTGCATAATGTTACTGCTTTTAACCACTATTTGGTTATTTATTTTTAAGGTTACTTTTTATTCTTATCATTATTAACTACTTTTTTGTCTCGTGGTTGTTTATCGGTATATGGCATTATTTGGCCATTTTTTGTCTATCATGTTTTCTTATGTAAATGTATGTATTGTAGGGTATGTACTTGTGTGCTTTTCAGTGCCCGCCTGTTATAGGTCTTACGACTGTTGGTCGGCACTATAATAAAGGAAATTGAAATTGAAATAATAATAATAATTATTATTATTATCATTATCATTATCATTATCATTATCATTATCATTATCATTATCATTATCATTATCATTATCATTATCATCATCATCATCATCATCATTATTATTATTAGCACCGCGTCTTACTACCCGTTCGGGTTATACACACTTACGCTAGTGTGTAATGGTAGGGTGATTGTGAAATGAAATGGAGGACCTACAGTTTAACGTGGGATCCGAACCACGGTGGAGGCCTGGTATTCTACACATTCACAAGTTGTGATTAATACACATCTTCTCAGAGGGGAAAGAAGGGTTTGGCAATCAGATAAATCTGTGCCAGGACCAAGGATTGAACCCCGGACCGCTAGCACAGAAGTCTGACACCTTACCCCTAGACCGCCAGGTCACCTAAGCAAATGTATAGTGGTGAGGTTATCATTCATTCCCGCTATTATATTATACATACCATTTTATGTTTCTTGTGAAGTTCATCAGCATATTTGCTCACTTCTTTGACCAGCTCAGTAACCTTATGAACCATTTGAAGATGAATATTGGAAAGTTTCTCTGCTGAAGATCTTAGCATGCCCCACACAGGGGCAAATGTGCCTTGTAGACATACTCCCCCAGTTTGTTTGGCTAATTTAATGAGAAGTTTTGAGGTATTTTCTTCTATATTTGACCTGATAAAGAACATGTACCAAAAATTAGTTTAGTTTTGCTTAACAATATACTTTTATTTTGTAGATTAAATAAGTTAATTTGTGTGGGTGAAGGAAGGGGGGCTGGCTAGGGGGTGAGCTTAGGAAAACAACAAAATATGACAAGTTCAGGACATGATAGTATGGTTCCTGTATTACTAGGCAGACCGCAAGACGCAGTCGGCACCAA
The DNA here is from genome assembly GCA_902155825.1 of Timema genevievae. Lineage (NCBI taxonomy): Eukaryota > Metazoa > Arthropoda > Insecta > Phasmatodea > Timematidae > Timema > Timema genevievae. Next base: position 256,616 of record CABFWO010000425.1, read on the forward strand.
AAGAAGGTCTGAGTATTTCATGTTGAGCCATGCATATCTTGCTACTTGTAGAGTGAGGATTCAAAAAAGTGTCAGCTATTGTTAAGAAAAGATTGCAGATTGCATCATATTGAGATAATAAAAAAAAACTTAAACAGAAAAAGTACTGAGAGGATCAAGTGAAGATGTACACAAAAGTGTGGAAAATAGTTCTGATAGTGAAATGCTAAGTCAGGTGAAAGAAAAGATTCAAGAGAAAATTTAAGTGTCAGTGAAAATTTACAAATTTTAACAGTACTTCCAAAAAGATGGTCATACAAAAAAAGAGGAAGAATTTGAAGCTAGCAACACAATGGCATTAAAAGTAAAAGTTTTAGTAAAAGAAAAGGGTTTTTTAGCAAAATCCAATCAGGGTGTCTATTGAGTTGGAGAAACAAAAATTAGTGATTTTGGTGACCTTTTATGACCACAAAATTCCTTCGGTAAACGGTTGAACATTACATAATGCATATATAGGCATAATGCACTCTCATTTAACATTAAACTTTAAATAGATGGCGTCACAGTGAAAACAGACAACTTGCGGCTAGCGCATGGCATCATAGGTAGTGGATGACTCAACATTCGACGCCTTCACGTTGCTACAATGCGTGGGAAATTCACACAAAAATATTTGTGACTTTATTACCAAAATATTGAAAATTCATGATTTTTCTGGGACTTTCATGACCTCTTTTACAATTAATAACTTTTTCGTGACATTAGTGACCCAGTAGACCCACTGCCAATCCAAAGCCTGGAAAAAGTTTAAATTAATTTGTAACTGAACAAGTTTAACAGTTTCTATAACAGTGATGTTTGTCGCCTTATGTCTGAGACAAAATACTTTTTTTCAGTAAATACAGGCAAGGTAGATGTTAGTCGCCTTATATCTGGGACAAAATACTTTTTTCAGTAAAAAACCAATAAGGTCATGTAAAAAAAATAGAATAGTTTTAAGAAATGTAAAGTCCTTGTATGAGCTGATAAAGATAAAATATCCTAATGGAAAGATAGAGTTTTCAAAGTTTGCTGTACTACCACCAGAACACTGTGTCTTTGATGGAGGAAGTGGTACTCACTCAGTATGTGTATGCACAACACATAAAAATGTTAAACTTACGATACAAGAGGCTAAATTAAAGAATATTACACTCAATGACAGTACAAAAGTGAGTGATTATAAATCTTGTTTAGCAAAGATGTGTGATGATCCAGGTACAGCATGCCACCCTAATGAATGTCCATGTCCTGATGTAGAATATTTGAAAAAGAGGTTTGCATAAAGCTTGAAGAATAAATGATAGACCATATTACCTACAAGCTATAATCGCCCCGCCCTAAAATGGGGTGTTGTTTAAATTAACATTATGAGTGTTGAAAGTTGCAAGTGACAGAACTGCTCTAGTTAGCTTGTTATTAGTTAGTAAACAATAGGCCGGAAAGAGCTGATTAAAACAGTGTGTCAACATTGTTCTTGGCAACCAGGCCAATGTGAAGTATATATCGTTCTGTTTTAGAGCTATATGGGCTGACAAAATAATATCTATACTAAAGGGTCACTCTGCCCGTTTTTTGGGCTGCGTGGGATAGAACACTGGGTCATTGGGTACTTGTGCTGGAGGGCAGCCATCGTCCCCAAGGTACTGGGGTTCGTATCCATGTAGGACTGTCGAGTGTGTTGGTCAGGCCATTGGCTAAGCATTTCTTACCCAACCAGTTATGTCGCGGGCTCCTTAGTAAAGGATTTATATCTTTTTTGTAAACTTATAACATCAAATTTTGTGTAGATAATAGTGCATAATAAACAGGGTTTAAAATATCATGATATTTATATAAATAACAAAATATCATGATATTTATATAAATAACAAAATATCAGATATGTATGATATATTTTAGGGTCTTGATATATATCGTAACATTTTTCAAATTAATATATATAGGCCTACTCTCACATCACACACCAACAATATGTAGGCCTAAATGTTTGTGTAAAAATATTGTATGTAAAGAGATAGTCATATAAATTACACATAAATAATTATTACTTATATTAACAATTTTATAATTTTGTAAACAAAATTGATTTAATGATTTCAGTCAAGGCAACAATTCTGTTTTCAATATTTTATTAACACAGTTACATTGATAAGATAAGAACAAGCTTAGAACACAAATGTGAACAGTGAAAAGATAGATCAATGCTCGTGTTTTGAACATATTATATTTAGGAAAGGTTAGATCAAAAATACAAACAAGAAGAATTTTCAGTCATCACTCAGTGTCTGTCTCGTAATCTTTGGCTTGGTTTAAAAAAGTAACTTTGTTAACTAAACTAACATTTTGGATTTCAACTTCCCCCCGTTCCTCTGACTCAGGACCAAACCCAATCTAAGTTTGTTTTTTTACTACATGAATCTTTGTTCAAGTATTTGAACAAGAATGTTAACTTACTTGCCTTTACATTTCCCAACCGATTTCTTAATTTTTATTGGACTACTCCAAAACTTGAAAAGAATGTGTTCAAGGGTAGCTGTTGCTGCAACAGCTGTCAACAACTGTTCACACAAATCTAACCAGCTCTTTTTTAATTTTGCCCAATCAAACTAAGCAGCAGATCCTGTAATATTTACCGATTTCCACCAAGTTAATGGAGGGGTGGTACGAAATTGCTTACCAAACAAATACGAGGGAAAGGGCATACTGGCTGTTGAAAGTGCCATAGCAATTGGGTTGCAACTATTACTTAATAGATCAAAAATACAAACAAGAAGAATTTTCAGTCATCACTCAGTGTCTGTCTCGTAATCTTTGGCTTGGTTTAAAAAAGTAACTTTGTTAACTAAACTAACATTTTGGATTTCAACTTCCCCCCGTTCCTCTGACTCAGGACCAAACCCAATCTAAGTTTGTTTTTTTACTACATGAATCTTTGTTCAAGTATTTGAACAAGAATGTTAACTTACTTGCCTTTACATTTCCCAACCGATTTCTTAATTTTTATTGGACTACTCCAAAACTTGAAAAGAATGTGTTCAAGGGTAGCTGTTGCTGCAACAGCTGTCAACAACTGTTCACACAAATCTAACCAGCTCTTTTTTAATTTTGCCCAATCAAACTAAGCAGCAGATCCTGTAATATTTACCGATTTCCACCAAGTTAATGGAGGGGTGGTACGAAATTGCTTACCAAACAAATACGAGGGAAAGGGCATACTGGCTGTTGAAAGTGCCATAGCAATTGGGTTGCAACTATTACTTATAGAATTCAGATGATCAAAGGCTAGTTCTTTTTGTCTTTCGGTCAGACTTTGTTCACAAAATCTATGATCACACAAGTTCGCCAAGTAGTGTACAGGACCAAAAGCCATATTCTTACATTTTACAACATATGTCTGTACACTGTGTGGTTGATCTTTTTAGTCATTTTCTAACTTAAGCCACACTTCAACAGCAACAGAAATTGTGGCATGATTTTGTTGGACTTTGTCTAATGCCACAGATATAGGAGTCATCCGATTCATAAAATCCAAGGCATTTATTGTGATATGAACATCATTTAGAATTTAAAATATGTCCTTGTCAATATCATCTTTGTGATCTTGGCATACCTGAACTAAAATTCCTCTGTTGTCAAGGAATCAATCACTGAATTCCATCTAACCTCTAAAGGCATCACAAGTTTTTTTACCTTTGGCTGCTTTGTACCAAGCTTCTGGTAAATTAGCTGTCTGCACATTTTAGTAACGTTACCAGTGTTCTGTCACAAAACTTTTTACTTTTACCCCAAATGAACTTTCCCAATTTTAATGCAATCTCTTTCAAATACTCTGTTGTAATTGAATGGCCTGAATCTGTCCTTGTAGTTTCTCCTAGCATTCAATACCAGAGTCATACAGTGTTGAGTATTTTATTTCCAAGCAGGTATGGTGATGGTGTTTCATAACCTGGTCTCATGAGCTCACACATTTTCACAAATTCTTCATGAAAAGCATGATTAATGGATGTAGTGTTTGTAGAGAATAAAAATATCTGCCAATTTGTTGGCTGATGTGATCAGCATATGTTTTGGTAGTTACATCTGAATACTTGGAAACTTTCATCACTGATTTAGTCTTACAATTTTTATTTACTGGAACAATAGATTTAGCTGTAAAATAAAGGAGGACTACTTTAATATATAATTTTTCTTTTGGGCTGTCTCTAAAAACAAAGAGACATAAAAATAGGAACCAAAACTTTTAAAATATCACAAGGGGCTAAAAATAACAAACATCATCCACAAGTAGGTGGAGGCTTACATAAAAAATAAGCAAAGGCTTCATACCTGATTTATTTGTCCTTTCAGTTGTAGCAGTCCCACTTGTTGATGCCTTTGGGAAATACTTTCACCCCCAATTTCGTCCTCCACATCGAAAGAAGCTACTGTACATTTTTTGTTATGCTCTATAAGCCTCTTAGGTATTCCTTGAATTTCCTTTTTACAAGTAGCCCATTTCCCACTATTATTGGACTAATTAGTACAATCAAAGTTCTGCCAAATTGGGTCCTTGTGCTTAGGCATGTTGGAATTGAAAAACTTAATCAACAGCACTATATACAACTCTCTGTAATAGCAGCTTACTGAGCAGCTCTGGCTTTCTGCAATGCTGTCTATTATGTATAAAGGGGAAACCCATCTTTCTCTGAAGGCCTGAACTTGAATTAATAAAGGAGAATCTCCTTCCTGGCTGCCTAAGTTAAAGGAGAATTCCCAAACTGGTTTCAGTGATGTCATTCAGAGGGGAATTCCCAAGCTGGTTGCACTACTTTCATTCATAGGGGAGTTCCCAAATTGGGTTTAAAATACAGTGGGTTAAACAAGTTCCTTTTATTGATAAATATCATGATACATATCCTCGAACCCTGATAATAAACCCTAAAAACTAAATCCGTCTATAAACTAAGAACCCACACATAAATTTTGCCACCGTCCCCTTCCCCCGCAAGCCATCCTGACACGTAGGCACAGGGAGGGGGGGTTAGCGACAAAGAAATGGTTATCTGATGACAGATGTACTTTTAAAATATTCAAAAAAACCCAAGTAGAGTTTTTAAAATCATTATGTGAATAGTTGGGTGTTATGAAAAAACATAATTTTATAGGAAAAAAAAGTTCTAAGCATTAAAATATTTGGAGAACGTAAAATAAAATTAGCCTGTGATATATTTTGATTTTGCAGATAATTATGCCTTTGTTTTACAATATTTGGGGTGTGCAATACGGTTCCATGCCAGGTAGAATTTGCATGGACAAGATATTTGCATGGACAAGATTTTTGCATGGACAAGATTTTTGCATTGCAATAACTGATGGAAAAATGTATGGCAGTAAGGAATAAAGTGTATTGTACATTTGTTGAATGCATAAGATTGTGTGAATAGGAGTATGTTATAGAATGTTCTGAGAGAGTATAGTGTGGACTGTGGATGCAGGGTTAGTAAAGGTAATAATGGTGGTGTATAATGGAAATAAAGCGTGTGTTAGGGTGGATGGAGCTTTCAGAGAATGGTTTGAAATTGAACAGGGTGTTAGATAAGTGTGTGCTATGTCTCAATGGTTGTTTAATGTATTCATGGATAAGTGTATGGTGAATGATTGTGAGGACGGTTGGTGTACAAATGGACAATGGTAATGTGAGAGTGCTGTTATATGCAGATGATGCCGTAATAATGGCTTAGAATGAAAGTGACTGTATAAAAGTGCATTAAATTGTTTGAATGCGGTGACAGGCATCATGGATCTTTGTTTAAATGTCTCCAAAACCAAGGTGATGATTTTTTGATAAAGGCAGATTAGGAAATGATTGTGAGCTTAGTATAAATGGAAAACTGTTAGAACAAATTAATGAGTGTGTATCTAGGCAAAATGCTCTGTAAAAATGGAGGGATTGGTGGTGTAATTGACAAACAGGTAAATGCATTTCAGATCGTAGTTTTATAAATGTGGACTATTCCAAAGCATGAAGTAGTATTGAAAGAGGCAAAGATGACAGTATGTAAAAGTGTGTAAATGCCAACATTGTTTTATAGATGTTAAGTGTGAGTTTGTCAGGAGAAACACAAGAGCAAGATGAATGTGGTTGGAATGAGATATCCAAGAAATGTATTTGGAAAAACTCGTAGGGACAGTCACTAATGAATGAGTGCTGAAGGTGTGAAGTTTGAAAGGGAATTCAATAGTTCAATGTGGAAGAAGAGTCTTACATTGGTTTGGGCATGATGAGAGGATGAGTGTGGATTGAGTGATGACATAAATATCTGAAGGTGGAGTGTGTGGATCAATAGCAAGAGGTAGGCCATGTAAGACGTGGCTAAATAATGTAGGTGAATGTGTGAAAAAGAGGAATATTAGAAGTTTCAAGAATAAAAGAGCATACATGACTCAATATATGAATGTTGAAACAAAGGGAGAAGCCAAGGATAGGGAAGTGAGGAGGAAGTTAGTGAGGATGGATAAGGTAAGTAAAAATAAGGTAAGTAAAAATAATTTAAGTGAATGATACAAGTTTAGTGAAATGGTGTATTTAAAAAATATAGTACCTACAATAATCTAACATTACATGCAGGCAGACATTTGGCCACCACCACCAATTGCACAAATGTCCAGTATGTTTTATTTACAAGACCTACCGTGTATATTTGAGTTTCAAATTTAATGTGTTATTTACGACAATAAGGTCTGTATTATGATGATTTCAGTGCAGTACATGCATCGATAAGTGAAAAAATGCATTGCTTCGAGTTGCAACCATTTTAGAGTTATGAGAATGGTCTGTAAAGTAACTTGTCATCAGAGTGTGGTATGAATGTATGTGAAAAAGTAAACACACATGACGAATAAAATTCAGTTTGTAAAAATGCATACCTTTCTCTTAAAAACTCAGCCAATTCTTTACTTGCAATCAGACCATATTTCATATTGTGGTACAAAACATCAAATCCATTGTTTTTTTCTCCCTGAAATAAAAAAAAACTCATCAACAACAACACATGAGATCATCAACAAATTCTACATGTGTACAACAGTGAGACATGCCAATTAAAAAAAAGGCAAATTGAATATAAATTTTCATTCGATATATTAAGTATTTATTTTTGTGCAGTAAATAAAAAATATAGTGTGCGACAACAAAGATATAATGGCCAGGGCGCGGAATTGTATCAACTCAGAGTTGTGATAACTCCGTATTTGATAGAAGATTGGTTGGTCTTATAAAAAGTCCGGAATTGTCACAACTCCATATGATTGCAGATTGGTTTAACATGGAAAATTAGATTTGACACAGCTCTGATTTCTGTTTAAACAAATATGTAGTTGTTTAAAAGTACGGAATTGTAACAACTCCATATATTAGAGGACATTGGTCGAGCATGAAAAGTCAGAATTGATACAATCCCGATTTCTCTTTAAACCAATATATAGCCTTTAAAAATAAGAAATTCTATCAACTCAGAAATGTCACAACTCTATATATCATAGAATATTTGTAGAACATGAAAAGTAGGCCAATTGATACAACTTTGATTTCTTTTTAAACAAATATGTATGTAGTCTTTTAAAAAATTCAGAATTGTAGCAGCTCAGAATTGTAACAACTTGAGCCCTATAGGCCTATAATTCATCAAATGTCTAGTAGAGAGCAGCAGGAACCATTAATATTGAAAATATCTGGTAGAGTGCAGCACCTTTCTTTGATTGGAAGATTGCTAAGACCATTTTATTTGCACTTCTTTGTTTGCTTCTCACTATTTTATCAAATAAATGGTATAAAAGAATTGCACAAACATTCACATATAAGTGTATTGTAGCTTGGAAAAAATGTTCTAAGATTTTTGTATATGTTCTGTGAAGAATTATTATAAGTTTATATTTGTATGCAACAAACCATGATTATTTTTACTGCCCTACTCTTTCCCCCCACCCCTACCCATCAAACCCACAATCCTGTTTTTGTCTTAAGGAATTATGGTGAGCCTAGTTTTGGGGAAAAAAATTGGTTGAAAGGTAATTTACAAATGACTGATTTTAAAGATTACAAAATATTTCAAAAATGGCTCTAAAGATTTGCCTTAAATTAATGTCTGGCAGTCTTTTGATATAACAAATAAAACTATAAAAAAAACATGGAAAAATTTAATTCAAAGATATTTTACTGATGAGTAAATTTTCAAAACTTTGAAAAAAATATATATGTATATATATGGCTTAAGCGATTTAGTTCTAAATTGGTATCTCGCCTGAGTTTTATGTGACAAATATAACTATATAAGTTTTTTGGGGAAAAATTTATTTTAAGGGTAAGTAGTTAATGAGTGGTTTTTGAAAACTAAAAATATTATTTAAAAGGAACAAGTGATTTGGTTCAAAATGGATATCTGGGATGCGTTTTAGATGACAAATGAAACTATGCATTTTTTTCAGGGAAAAGTTTGTTTAAGCATAGTTTACTAGGTCATTTTTAATAAATTTGAAATATTTTATAAATTACTCAAGCAACTTGGTACAAAATAGATAAGTGTGGTACATTTTACATGACTATTAAACTACGCACTTTTTTTGGATGAAAAATTCATTTAACGATGGTTTATTGATTACTAATTTTTGAACAATTTGAAATATTTTAAAAATGGTTAGATTGATTTGGTTCAAATTAGGTATAAATAATAGTATAATATTTTAATTTAAAATAATTGATTTAATAGTTTTTTAGTAGCTAATGAGTGATTTTTGTTTTAATATTTTCTTCAAAATAGTATCTTGGAACTTGAAATGTAGGAATAAGAAGAAAAATGAGGAAATCAAAAAAAAGGTTAAGAGGATCCTTTTAAAATTGCTATTTTACACCAGCACCGACAGTTCTTGCTCTGGAGTCCGCAAAACAGCCTTTGACTACTGAACCTGTGGAACTACAAGCCTGCAGCTCTTCATCCATTAGCGAAACCAATCAAATGATTTCTTCAAGAGAAGGAGAAATAATTCCTTCAAATTGAAGATACTCAGTGGTTATTAGATATGGCATTTTTATATATGTTTATCAGCATTTGCAGATGTTTAATGTATCACTGCAAAGCAAAGGAAAACTAACATCAGAGCTAGCACAAACGGTGTTAAGTTTCCACAACAAATTTGAACCTTTTCAGAGAGACTTGGACTCTAAAATATCAAATCACTTCGAGTGTCTGAAAAAAATGCTGAAAACTTTCCAGCAATAGAACTGTTAACAAAAGCTTGTATTTAGAAATTAAACGGTCTTATAAAATAACTCAATAGTCAATTCTGTGATCTTAGAGCAACTGAGCCATCATTTGCTTTATTAAAGAATTATTTTCTCACTGATGTAATGAAGAGTGGTTGTCCTAGCATAAAGACAAATGTGGTGGACTCAGCAGCTGTAGAAATGGAGCTACTGGAACTTCAAGAGAATAAAGGGCTTAAACAAGTAAAACAAAGTTGTTGTTCAATTATCGAGTTTTGGAAGCATGTCCAGGAACCAAATATCCAAAAGTGAATAAGTGTGCTAAGAAACTGATCTTCATTTTAGGTACAACCTAAATGCATTAAATTCAAATATAAATCAGTTTTGACAGCCCAAAATTTAAATAAACTAGTGTATGCTGGTTTAACATATCATCAACATATTTTAAGCAGCTTTTTGCTGCTAAGATGGACACTAGAAAAGCCTCAATGAGTAAAATCAAATAAAAATTGTTTTACTATAGTTAATCATTTTATTTAGCCTGCTTTTGTCTTTTCTCGCCATTTCAAGTTTGTTATCACATTTAAAGCAGCAAAATATGAAAAAAAAAATTTAATATACGTTAAAACTAATAAGAAAGTATATTTTGGGTTTTTTAATTACCAAGTTTGCTGAAAAATATGTTTTGTTCTTTGAATAGTGGCAAAGTTGTGTTTAAGAAAAGTTTTCAAATTTTTAAAAAATCTTTTATTAGTTTGCAATGGGAAAAGATCTGCATGACAGGCAGGCACGAGTGGCACGTTATTTCCACCTATGCAATATACGGGCCATTCTTAAATTGAGAGACAAATAGAAAATCCAAAAATAAAAGATAAAAATTTCAGGAAAAGTATAATTTATTGCCTGATTACACAAAATTTATTAAAGCAGTAAGTAATAATACCAACAGAGCATTATTTTACCATTTTCTCCCTTTTTTTTTAAGTTTTACCAAAGTGGCTACCCAAAATCCAACACGTTGCCAACGCTGTTTCAGATGCAAATAAACATGTTATAATCTCTAAAATCTAAATAAAATATGTATTTTTACTAAGTATACCATATTTTTTTAATAATAATATAAAAAAGATACCTTTTTTTAATTTATTGAAACCGAGATTTTAAGTGAAGAATCATACAACATTATTGTGTTAGTGATGTTAATTTTTCCGAAATTCAAAGAAAATTAAGGTTTACATTACTAATTTTTTATTATGTTTTAATAGCTCAAATGTTAATAATAGATAAAACTATTTATATTTTTACCAAGACTGTTAAAGAGAAATAAGTGATTTTAATATCGTTAGTAAAGTAACGCGGGCATTAGCGAAGAGATGGTTGGGAAAACAGCATATTTTACATTGAAAATTTCACTTTACTAACGTGATCTATGTGACTATCATTAGTTTCATTACCTAACTGAAGTTAGCGAGGTGATGACACCATTTTCGTTACCAAGCAACATTAGCGAAGTGATAACACAATTTTCGTTACCAAGCAACATTAGCAAAATCCATTTTAAATTTAATCTGAGGACTGTTCATTATTTTTTGGATTTTAGTTAAACCAGCCATCCTAACAGGAATTTTGGAAGAAGAAAAACAGTTGGCTTGAGATATCATTAAATTTTACTAAATAAGGAAGTTCAGAACTGCTTGAGAGCTAGCAAGAGCCAGATGATGGTTTATACAATGACAATTAACCATGAGTCCTTCTGTCGCATATTTTAGTAGTTTTGCTACTCCTTTGTGCTTACCAATCATGACAGCTGCTCCGTCAGGTCCTAGGCCCACCAAATTAGAAGTTTTCAACCCTATATTGCCAAATGTTTCAATAATTGATTTAGTTATAGTTTCAGCTTTGCCATCAATGATATTATAAGTTGATATAAAACTAACACTAATCTCTTTTCTAAGTTGACAAATATATTTAATGTAGGCCTATATTCTAAGCTACTTCAAAACTGAGATGTATGTCATTTCATCACACAAAACACTGAAATAATCTGCTGAATACACATTTGTTAGTATTTCACATCTAATTTCTGAAGCTAAAATGTCAAGTAAATCAAGTGCATTACTCTTTCCGAGGTGTAATGTGCATTTTTTCCAATATCAAGATGTCTTAAGGTAGGTCTATGTAGGCCTACAGACCATTGCCTTACAATGCTCAAGCAGTTTTTCATATACTGTAGTGTGTGGTAATTCATTTTATGCCAACCAATACATAGATCTTAAGGCTCCCACAAAAGCATCTCTCTGCAAGTCATTCAAAACCAAAATTAATCATTCAATTTGTCCTAATCCGGTTACTTCAAGCACACAGTTTTTAATTATATATATCTTAACAGGGATCAGTGTGTAACTTTGTTCATGGTCAATTAAACTTTTTTTTTTAAGTCTTTTGCATGGTATTGTTATCCAAGTCACTTCCTTGTTTACGGGTGGTTTCTTTGCCTATTTAATACATGTGGAACACATCATTCCCTTATATTTTACCACCAACCAAATAAATGTTTGAAACCAGTCACTGTTTACACCTGCTAGACGATGTTTAAAAGCACATTTTTTATTTGAAACAGACTATGTTTCATGAGATGGACCCGCCTCCACAATGTTCCTGTCGGAAATAGCCGGCTCTGTTGTTTTAGCACTTTCATTTTTCTTAAAGAAACTTAAGAGTGTTGTTTTCTGCTTTAACTTCTTACTCATTGTGGGTTTTTATGTTATTTTATTGATATTATTATATTTGTGCACTTGTATTGAGACCAAGACAACTACATGTGTAGCCATTCACAAAATTGAATGTTGTGCACTAGCTAGCAGAATTCAGCTTGTCGGTAGTCTCCTTCCCGCCCATCCTTCCTTTCCCACCTACTCCTCATCAACTTCCAAATCAACCCTCATCACCAGAGGCAGGTTTTTATGGTGAATATTTTTTTTTAAATTCTCATTAATTTTTCAAAATGGTGGTGTTTTGTGTTGAAAATTTGACACAAATATTTACCGGCATATCACTCTAATCTATATCGCCAAACTGTAGCATACAGCATGTGGTAATATTTTTTTCACTCGTCGTGGTTCGTCTATCAGTCACTACCAAATTGTACGTTGAAAAATACCGTTCACTGTCTTCATTTGAAATGGGCAACCAAAGAGATTGAAGCGATTTTTCTACAAAAACATTAAAATGTTCACCTTTATGTTTCAAACCTATTAGAGCTTTTACCACATCCACATAGTCACTGTCAATTTGTTCAGAAATTAATGTGCAAAGTTCTTTGTGGCCTAGTTGAAAATCACACTGCAAGTCTCGGAAAGCAGGAAGGTCCTTGAACATTCTTTCAAGTTCCATCCCATCACTTGAACTAGGCCTGCTAAGTAGCTTAGTAGGGTCAAACAGGAACCCTAATGCTTTTATTACTTTTATTTCATCACTATTTTTGGCTAGCATTGAATATAGCTTGGCACAAGTTAGTGCAACACATGCCTTCAAACACTCCTCAGTTTGTCCTCTACATAGTGGTGAAACTTTGGCTGACATCTGTACAACGTTGATACCAAACTAACCATCTCTCACTAATTCACACTTCGCTTTCAGTGATTCGATTCTTGATTGTACTAAATGTGCCACAGGCTTATCTTTACTTTGAAATTCTATTGAGTTTTATTTACTTAATCATTCCAAGACGGCAAGATGGCGGGTGGCGACATATGGTAGTTGAAATCTCTTGTTTGAGATATTTTTATTTGGTTTAAGTGAAATATAAAATAAACCGAGTACCCAAAATAACTTAAATAAATACCTGGCATGCATCAAATACCTAACAGCGAGTATAAAAATAAAGCAGGATACGTTAATATTTTTAAAAAAACTTTGAAGTGAAAAACACGTTTCTTTCCAGTCTTGTTTCAGTTTTAAAACTACGCATGCGCAAAATATATGATTCAGACACATTCTTAAGGCTTGTGAGACTTCTGTGAAAATAAAATTGCGGCAAATTTTACGCTGTGAAGGAATGTTTATTCAACAAAATATTGTTTGAAATATTAAAGTGTGAAAAAAATATTTAATTTTTCGCGTTAATCGCGAGAATACTAAAATTTCGTGAGAACAGCAAAATTTCGCGAAAATTCGCGATTTGAAAATATGTTGGATCACTTCATAAACATTGTGAAACGTGTAAATATAGATTTTGAAGCTACAGAAAAACAATTCGCGTTTATCGCCAATAACAAAAAAACCTGCCTCTGCTCATCACCTTCTCCGCCCAACCTTCATCCTTTTCTTCACCCAACTCTCCTTGTTTTACTTTGAATTATGAAGTATGTTCGCTACACATCAATTTTGCTTGGGACGCTATCATTTATTAGTAATTATTACAATCCTAATGCTAAACATTTAGAAGTAAATTATATTTTGCTAGCATAAAACAAAATACACTATGTACAAATGAACGGTAAAGACAGAACAACTGCGCCCTCAAATAAAACCCTTGCTATCAAGTTAGGAAATAAGTTTTCGTCTAGACTAGAGTTGTGACCGCTATCTCAGTTGGTGATTAGACAAATGATAGTGTAAGAGCAAAAAGAAGGGAAGGAAAGAAAGCAAGAAACACAACCGGGTCTTTCAGTCGTTTCACGAATGACACATCTGTAGTTTAATATTGACATAGGGGCCAAGTAGACTTCTTCCTTGACTTCCAGCATACACTCTGAAATTATTCTCAGCATCCTGATGGCATTTGTGGTTCATACTTTTCTGAATCCGTATTTTTCTTCTTCCATCATACTACTTTATATTTTCTGTTCTAGTCGCCTATTGAGTATTCTCTATACAATCTTCCCCACATGAGAAATGAGCCGATTAATGTGCAATATGATTCTGCAGATACCACCCTTCATTCTCTTTTGCAACAGATGAGAGCCTATTCTTGTAAATTGTTAACTATAGGGCCTACTTTAATCAAAACGAAAATATTCTTGCCCATCCACTAATAGTTGGTTTTACATCCAGCAAACTAACCCAAGGTTCCACTAGAAATGAACTGAAAACGTAGTAAAGATCTGAGCAGACACACCCTTCGGAAGTTAAATATTGAGATAAAGTAATAAAATAGCCTATATTTTAGGGCTAAATAATGTAATAATTTATTTTAGGTTCTTTTCTAACCTAGCTTATCCTAACCTTTATTACAGTAACTACTCAGCTGACTTCATCTAACCTTGCTACCATCCTATTCGTTAATAAATTAGAATTTCAACTAATATTCACTAAATAAATTATTTGAATTTCATAGTATAAGATGTCATATAAGGGATCATGGATCAAACGACATGTTGGTCTAGTAAGTTTACATTTAGACTTAGGTTTTATTGAGTTGTCATAAATGTTGTCAAAATAATTTAAAATAAATAGGCCTAGAATTAGGCTAAAGTATCTCATTGGATTCGCCGTTTCCTGATGAGTTAAATAATAATATTCAATATTTAATGACTTGGTATCTTAAAATATTTTTTATATTTTATATTTTTTATTTTTTATGAAAAAATTGTTTTAATCTTAAAAAATTATTTAACATTTGCTTATTCATAATATGTTTACTTTTTTACTCAAAGGTTATTTTCAAGACTCTAATTTAATAGAAGTGTTATACGTTTTGTTAAATCTTGCCAGGCTTTAATAAGTACATTTATCTACTCAAACAATACAATCTCTTTTTTTTTAACTTATGTAAAGAGAAATATTGTTTTTATTGCATGAATATTTTGTTTTAAATGTTACTATCACCAATCATAACAAAAGTGAATGGTATTTGCCATAGTTTGTTTTTATTGCAAGAATATTTTGCTTAAGGCTTACATGTTAGTATCACATGATTAGTAGTAGAAGTATTGTTTTTCAAGTAATAATATTGCTTTATTTTATAAAAGGGAATGTGATTTGTTCTATTTTGATAATTGATATGTTTATGGTTCTCATTTGAGTATTAAAAATGGCAATAATAAAGAAATTTAACCAGAAGGAATATTTTGGGAACAACAAGAAAAAATAATACTAATCCTTCTACTGGTACCATGACATTGATTCTATGTGTGGTACACCAAATCATTGTAGGCTTAGGTCTGAACAGAAACTTGTTATAGGTTATATAATAAAGCACAAGAGCAGATAACTAAGTTTCATGGACCCCCAAGAAGCATTAGAACATGTTATAATTAACTTGGAAATGTTATAAGAAGCTATTTCAAAGATTGCTGTTCGCAAGCATTGTTGTAATGGTTTACTCAGACTATGTGAAAATAGACCCAGGCTGGGTTTGGCAATATTGATAAACTGTATGTTCCAAATAGGTTAGGAATAAATATTACAGTTCAAATACTATATATGGTCTCAAGTTTCTTGATTTATTAAGAATAAGAAAGGCAGATTACCCACTCTAACTACTGTTAAAAGGACGCAAGAATGAAGAATAGACAAGTAAAAAGGAAGATCTGTGAAAAGGAACTAGAACAAGAAGATCCTGAGTATGGTCCAGAAATGCATTAAAAAAAAGTAAACATTGCATAACCACATTAATTTCATGCTATACAAATAATGCTATTTTGTACTTTATATTCATACTGGATTTCCCGGAAAAAGTTTTTTTTTAAATTCAGGTATCAATTTCTCAGCCATTATATAAGATGTAATTTTTTTCCCCATATTTTCTCTTGGTTTTGTGTGTATTGTATACCAATTACAATTCTTAAATTTTGAATAGAAAAAAAGAATCTTTTTATATGAAAAAATGTGGAAAAACATACCTTTATTAAAAAATTCACAGCCCCCCTCGGTGGCATAGTTAGCTAACACGCTAGTCGTGTTGAGCTCGACTGCCAAGGACGGGGAGATCAAGGTTTGAATCTTGGTCGGGTGAACTGGGGGTGGTTTTTCCTAAATGGTTTTCCACTCTCCCTCCACGCAAATTCGTGTTCACTTCTCCTATATTCAACCTTCCTAATTCCTAACCCATTAGCGTAATTAGTGCTTAGATGTACAACCCGAACGTGTAGTAAGACACGGTGATTAAAAAAAATCATATTTAAAGAAAATTAAAAAGTTATAAAATATAAATTGGTATACCATATAGATTGTATTTTTGTTATGTGTTATTTCGCTCAAATGTTTGTGATTAATAGTCATTTTAACATGAGCGAGATAGGGAGTACCCTACCCCCTACAGTAAAATACAGGGTAGGCCTTATTCCTTAAAGGCGTTTGCATTTATTGTGAAACACCCCTTTTTCTTAAAGATGATGTACACGTCCAAAACGCCGATAATGTGCAAGGCCACCCTGTCACATTGGCGAGTACACTATTACCTGTCCAATACTAGAATACCTATCTTACAGAATAGCTCGGCCTACCGTAATATTATTATTGGTAGGTCTATGTCCCGAATCTTGGTATTATGAAGGTGAATAATAATGCATTTAGGTAGTCAAGTTAGAAAGAAAACATGTGTCTGACATTAAATGTATGCATCCTATCACTAGAATTAGAATAACAAAATTAAGTTTCTATTAAAATAAAATAAATCCTTAAAAAAACTTGAATGTGTTTACAAAGAAAGAATGTTAGGTTACAAACAAAGTTAAAACAATGTACATACCCAAAAATAATCAGTGAAATCGACGGTCATTTTGAACAATCGCCCATAACAAGAAAGAAATTATCAACTTATGGATATTAACACAAATTTATAATTAATAGTAAGACGCAGTGTTGTTCATGCGACCATCATGGAATGTGAAAATGTTCTTCTTCTTTTCTTGCAGATTTTTTTTATTGCATTTATGGCCCTACATTGTGAAATAGTTATAGCCAGAGCCAATAAGAATTTTTCACGTTTATCTGGTTGGTATCCATAGGTACAGTGCGTAAATAAATACAAACTACGCTGATAGCGGTAAAAACTAGCAACCTAAAAGCGAGGGCCACTGCTGAAACAGAAAGAGGTTTGTTTATTACTGCTCCACACATGTTTTAACTTTATTCTATTATATTAATTTAAATACAACGAATCAAGCAGAAATCGTTAGAGTAGGAAATAAGAGTTTTTATATCATAGATTGTTAAATTTGATATAAAACCTATAATAAATAGATAGGTATTTTATAACTTTTTTGGTGGCCTATGAGAGGAAGAAAAATGAAATTAAGTCAAAGCAGTAAACATATAATAATAATGATGGCCTTTATATCTGAAGAAGTTAAGGAGTTAGCCTTCTCTTCCACCTAATCAGCGTTGAATACAACATACAATATTACATTTATCGAAGAACAAACAAATTTTAATAAAGGAATATTCAAATAAGTAGAAAACCATTCGCACGCTCATTCATACACTCATTTAAAGCTTAAGTAGTTTCAAGAACTTAGTTTAGCTTATTAGACAATATAAATTGCATAACTGCACGCTTGAAGGGAAAATTAGATGTTAGGTGACGAGTCAAGTTGTCTAGTTTGTTCCAAGCCTGTGATTCCAGGACAGTAAAGTTTGATTCACACTGATAGGACTGTGCGCAGACCGTGCTGGGACTGTGTCATGCTGCCAACAATCTCGAACAGGTCATTCCCATAAGAGTTACCTTGTAAGACCGTTTTTGATTCATACTCATAGGACTGTGCTCAGGCCGTGCTGTGACTGTATCATCTTGGATCGTTTCAAAAGTGATTTCCCAAGGTCACAGTCCAGCACGGTTCGAACACAGTCCCAACACAGTCCTATCAGTGTGAATGTAGATGATGTCGACTTAATGTCGTTTTAGTGTCGTTTCACCTACTTCGGCTTCTTCCAGCAAGCGGCGAACTTGCACGAAGGTTCTTATCGACAATCTGACAGTGGCTGCGGAACATTCCAACATTGTTGACACAACTGTGTGCAATAAGTCAAAACTATGGATGAAGAAAACTTAATAATGTTGGTTCAAGAGTATGAATGCTTATATAATTTGCAGCATAAAGATAATGATAATAATCTCACTAAGGAAAATATTTGGAAGGAAATAGCTGAAAAACTGAATGGAAAAGGTTTCTGTAAGTTTTCAAGCTTCGGGACACTCATTCTAAAATATTTGAAGTTTTCAAGCTTCGGGACACTCATTCTAAAATATTTGTGAAACTTTTGATGGTCATCTCTAAGTCGCCCAAATATCTTGTGAAATTTTCCTTCTTCTCTTGCTCTAAACAAATTATAAACCCAGTATTTTCTTCATTTTCTCCTCTTTTTATCAAGTGAAATAAGATAAAGCCCACACATAACAAGCACATCTTCCTCTGTTTGATCTATGTCTACAATATTGGTGATGAGCAAAACAGGAGCGCAAACAGCACAGTCCCAGCACAGTTCTATCAGTGTGAATGGTAGTGACACGACACGACACAGTCCCAGCACGGCCTGCGCACAGTCCTATCAGTGTGAATCAAACTTAAAAGAACGAGCATATTATATTTGAGAACTATGTATGGGAATAAACATCTGTAGAGTGGATTCTGATCTAATAGCACGGGTGTGTTTATCCTTCAGAAATAGGAACCGTGAGGAGAGTTATTGAGGCTGAGATGTTGGTAATATTTTGTGAAGCAATACTAATATGAGTAGACTTCATCTTTTTAACCAACACGTTTATTTAAACATTTAGAAATATGGTCATGACATTTTAAGTTAAATATGTATCGAATGTTACCACCCACTTGACTACCTCTCAGCTACGGCCACTCTAGCCTAAAAGGAGGAGGGGGTTAAACTAATTGACAAAGAAAGCATGACATAGCAACAATTAAATAATAATATGAATGTTTTATTCATAATAACAACAGAAACAAAACTTTACATGGCCTCAACAATCCATCGGAAGTATGTTGAAAATCATTTCAAACGTAAGTTACCGTCAAATCTATCTGTCTGCTTCCCAACAGTAAATATCTAAATTGATATTTCTTTAAATACAAAAATAAAGTGCCTTATGGGCATCTTTTAAAATGTTTACAAAGTGTCTGATTCATCACTATGAATGCAGACGTAGCTACAATTACTTTTAACATCGCACAGATGTTAATACAAACACGAGAGTTCAACTTTCCGGCATCGAGTCAAACTCCCGCGGGACTATTATATTTCGACATAAAACAAAAACTATTCTTGTTAATTAAATTTTATGACAAAAAATGTCTAGTTAAACCACAAGATATTTCAATTGAATAATTTTAAATATTAATTAGTCTAAATAAAAAATTCGCTAACTTTACGTTCAATTCAACCAACAATTAAGTATGAAAAAGCTATACACAAAAAAGGGAGGAATATACATTTAGTTGGTGATCGAAATTTGTCATATTAAATTAAACACTTCTAACAACACAAGCTAATAAATGTGGCAATCTAATAAATACTTGACTTCTTTGATACTAGTGCCCAAGTGGTGGCAAAACAAATTAACTGTCTTATAAAAAAATTTAATAAATAATTTCCGCTTAGTTTGGCTTATTCCAAACTATTACACTAATTTCGATACAAATAATTACGTCCTCATCCTGTAAATTGTCCAAGTCCAGGACAGGACTTTTCCAGACGGCGATATATACAAAATAAAGTTTAAGACATGGCTTATCTTGAAGCTGTAAAAATATAATAGTCCCTGAGTTTAAGAACCGCAAGGTTTAAATAGTGTTTCTAGTCGCTTAGGAATAAAAGGGGGGAATGTCAACATTGGTCGATGGTTTTCAACGGTCACTTTTCAAACATCACGTCATGCTTGACTAGTCTTGGATTGGCCAGGTTGCTCCAACACGAGCCGCCTGGTGTTAGAGCTCCGTTGGTTGGTGGAGGAGATGAACAGACATCACGCGATAAGTTGGTTCTTGTATTTGTCTTCCGCGCCGGACACCAGGATAGTTCCATTTAGTTGATGGTCTCAGTCAGTTCCGATTTGACCTGTCCGTTCGGAACCTCGGCTAGTTGGCGCACGGTGGCTGGTTTCTGACCTCTTCCTTGATTTAGGACGCGAGGTGGAATTCCAGTCTTGAAGGTTGTTCTAGCCAGAAGAAATACAAGCGGTAAGTACATGAACATTTTGATTTTGTGGGGGAGTTTTGTTCTTGATTGAATTCGTACATATTAAAGACAGTCTACATAGGACTACAATAGAGAAGCTTACTATTGCAGGAAGTTTATTACTATTGATGTTTTATATGGAGTGGGTAGTATGACTCTTAAGGGAAACCTTCACGTAACGCTTAAGATGGGGGGTAGTATGTTGTAACATGTTGCAATGTTACACGAACACATGGGTTTTGTAGTAGTTGTAGTCGTTCTGCTAGATCGTCTTTTAAGTCATTAAATACTATGTCGCAGTAGTTAAAGTGTGGCATTATTAAGCTCTGGACAAGGATAATTCACAAATTTTCTGGGAGAAAATTCTTCACCCTTCTCAGCGACTGTAGGCAAGCTTACACTTTCTTGCAAATCGAAGTTGCCTGATCTGTCCAATTAAGATTTTCAAATAATCACGCCAAGATTTTAGTCTTTGCTGTCAGTTGTACTGTGGTTACTCCTAATCGTATGTCAGTCAGCAGGGAACGGTTCACATTGAGTAGTAGTTTGCGTGTTCCTATAAGAATGGCTTGAGATTTATCAGGGTTCAATTTAAGGCCATTTACTTCAGACCTGTAGAGTATGATGTTACTTTGACGTAACCGCACGCTCTTGAACTCTGGGCCCACCGTGTGTTGCACTAGAGGTCAGGTCACGCGGTATTGATCTCTAGCTTCCACGCGGATGGGACCACAGTTCAACTCCAATCACTTTCTTTCATTGTGTTAGTCGAATATCATAGTGATTGTTTGCACATGATACTAAAGAGTGGTATCGGAAATGGTTCTTGATTTAGATCACCGCTGATTGTAGCCTAACAGAAACCTATAGACTTTAAATGGTTAAAGGGCTTTCATCTGTAACTAAGTAATAAATGTTAAATTATGTGATTTTGGACATTGTTATTTACTTGGATCACATTGGGTAACCTGGCGGTCTAGGGGTAAGGTGTCAGACTTCTGTGCTGGGGGTCCGGGGTTCAATCCTCGGTCCCGGCACAGATTTATCTGATTACTACATAGGACTACAATAGAGAAGCTTACTATTGCAGGAAGTTTATTACTATTGATGTTTTATATGGAGTGGGTAGTATGACTCTTAAGGGAAACCTTCACGTAACGCTTAAGATGGGGGGTAGTATGTTGTAACATGTTGCAATGTTACACGAACACATGGGTTTTGTAGTAGTTGTAGTCGTTCTGCTAGATCGTCTTTTAAGTCATTAAATACTATGTCGCAGTAGTTAAAGTGTGGCATTATTAAGCTCTGGACAAGGATAATTCACAAATTTTCTGGGAGAAAATTCTTCACCCTTCTCAGCGACTGTAGGCAAGCTTACACTTTCTTGCAAATCGAAGTTGCCTGATCTGTCCAATTAAGATTTTCAAATAATCACGCCAAGATTTTAGTCTTTGCTGTCAGTTGTACTGTGGTTACTCCTAATCGTATGTCAGTCAGCAGGGAACGGTTCACATTGAGTAGTAGTTTGCGTGTTCCTATAAGAATGGCTTGAGATTTATCAGGGTTCAATTTAAGGCCATTTACTTCAGACCTGTAGAGTATGATGTTACTTTGACGTAACCGCACGCTCTTGAACTCTGGGCCCACCGTGTGTTGCACTAGAGGTCAGGTCACGCGGTATTGATCTCTAGCTTCCACGCGGATGGGACCACAGTTCAACTCCAATCACTTTCTTTCATTGTGTTAGTCGAATATCATAGTGATTGTTTGCACATGATACTAAAGAGTGGTATCGGAAATGGTTCTTGATTTAGATCACCGCTGATTGTAGCCTAACAGAAACCTATAGACTTTAAATGGTTAAAGGGCTTTCATCTGTAACTAAGTAATAAATGTTAAATTATGTGATTTTGGACATTGTTATTTACTTGGATCACATTGGGTAACCTGGCGGTCTAGGGGTAAGGTGTCAGACTTCTGTGCTGGGGGTCCGGGGTTCAATCCTCGGTCCCGGCACAGATTTATCTGATTGTCAAACCCTTCCTTTACCTTTGACAATACGTGTATTAATCACAAATTGTGAGTGTGTGGAATGCCAGGCTTTCACCGTGGTTCAGATCCCACGTTAAACTGTAGGTCCTCCATTTCATCTCACTATCACCATACCTTTACACATTAGCGTAAGTGAGTATAACCCAAACGGGTAGTAAGACGTGGTGCTAATAATAATAGTAATATTTGGATCACTTCTGATTGTAACATATCAAAAACCTGTAGACTACAAGTGACTAAGAGGGTTTCACGAACATCACCAAACAACATGAGTGTTTCAGACCAAGTATTTATTGCAGCAAGGTCAATATTTATTCGTTGTATGAATGTATTTATTGAAGAACGGTCAGTGGAAATATATATTTGAAGGTCGTCTGCATACATGTGAAATTTACAGTATGAAATTGAATAAATGATATTATTCACACACAGAGAAAAAAGCAATGGCCCTAAAACTGCGCCCTGTGGAACACCAACCTCAACTGGGCGCCATGTTGTGAACGTGTTGCCCACAGTGATCTCTATACTATACTGGATTGACATAAATATACCCCTTGCAATGGACCGAATCGTGACGCTAAAGTTTGTCGTCTGCTATTTAGCAAGGGGGCAGATTTAACGGTTTCTTTCAATATTTTTATGCAAAAACGTGTTTCTGGTGAATAAAAGTATTATTGTTTGAAAATAGTGAAGTATTATACCCCACTTGACTGAAGACACATTTACATTATATGATATACAATTCAGTTTTAAAAGTAATACTATACAAATCAGAATACAATCTTTAATATATTAAAATATGTAGCTATCGACCACCACGTTGCTTACATTATGGCAAGACTACAATATATTTAAAATGGGTTATTAGCTTATATAATGGTTTCATAAACCATATTAGATTTAATGTTTGATAACTATAATGAAACAAGATCGCCAAAACCTCTTTACTTTTGTTCGAATAACAAATTTTGTGTAGAAGTGTTCGGCCAGACTGACAAGAATGTGAGTGAGCACGCGAGCGACTTGGTGGCCAAACTGGCGAGCGAGTGAGCGCATTATTAGCAGATAGCTCTTGATAGTTGTTGACGAGGAGGCAAAGTTTCGAATCTTGGCTCAGTGAACTGAGGGTGGTTTTTGACAAGTGATTTATTGTTGTGGTTTTCTCAACCTCTCTCCACGCTAATGGTGATTCTTATTTGTAATGGCCTACTTTGATTATAATATTGAAGTATTTTAACATATCAATTATATATATATGTGTATGGTTTATGATCTTACCAATTAAATTAGGCCGTTAGTAGCAAGTGTGCTAAACCTATTTATTGTAATAAAAATGTCAAAATGAGAAGTTTTCCTAGCACTCAATGAACCAACATACAATAATATTGCCTAGCGCCTGTAAACTAGACTAGTAACGGGTAGAGCGCGCGTGCTTGAAAAATAGACCCAGTTCTATCTTGAAGCGCGTGCGCTCAGTCGCTCTCTCGCTCGCTCCAGTCTGGCCACCTCTCATTACAACCAATGTGTTATATTTTATATTTTAGACGCTCGCGTGCTCACCCAGTCTAGCCGCCCCCTAAGTCTTACGTTCAAACGATCATTTAGGTAATAGGCTTGTAGGAAGTATAACTATTTTGGCCTACATTGACTTATTTAAATAAACACGTTATGAGTGTTGAACTTAGTGATGCTCTTCAAACCTTTTATTAACACAATTAATTCGTTTAACTAATCATACATTGATAAATCTCGTGTATTCATAAAAATTTAGCGAACGATGTAGAATTACCATATTGCCTTGTATGTGGGTAGGAGAGAAAGAGATACCCGATAGTTTCCATATACAGATACGTGGTTGCCTATAATAAAATTTTGCTGACGGCCATGCAAATATGTCGTCATCCACTTTATACTGCCTGGAGAGAAATTAAATAATACATGTAATTTTGCAAATATAATATTAAAATCCACAGTACTAAAAGCTTTTGAAAAATCTAATAAGATAAGAAGTGTTAACTCGCACTTATCCATGGCTAGTCTAATATTGTCTGTGACATTCATCAACGCGGTACATGTACTATGATGTGATCTGAATCCTGATTGATAGTCAGTTAATAAATTGTGTTTGTTAATGTGTCGGTATATTTGCTGATGCACTAGGATATCTAGTTCCTTAGAAAGGGACGGAAGTATACTTATAGATACAAAGTAGTGTAAATCTTTGGCTAGTCCTTTTTAAGGTACTGGCGTAATAAGTGCAAGTTTCCACAGTGAGGGATACTGTCCGGTTATAAGTGATAAGCCAAATAAGTCAATTATTGTTGATATAACATTTCTTAAAATTGTTTGTATTAACACTATTGAAATTTTGTCTATGCCCTGTGCTTTCAATTTTATTCTCATTATTGATTTGTGTACCTCACGATGAATCAAATGTGCAAAGTAAAAAGTACGTCATAATTATAGTCATTATTATAATTATCTGCATTGAAGGCATAAATGTAATTTACAATTTGTATTTTAGCTATATTGTTAGTTAAATTAGGAATGCCAAGAAACTCTTCATTGAGTTTATTGGGACTGATGTGCATAGGATTGCTTTTGGGTAATCTATGTCCCACTCCCATCCCCCGCAGCTCCCTCCATAGTTTTTTGGGTGCTAGGCTAGTATTTGAGATTAACAGGGAAAAGTCAACTTGAGATTTCCTAATGGCCTGCGTGATGTTTTGACACCAACTCAAATTACATTATACAAGATACAAGTACTATATTAAATTGTAATACATTCTCATTTAAAATTGTGTAAACAAATACTGTACAACTTAACTGTCCTGACTGAATGCACATATTTTCCACACCCACTGTGACCTTCACGAATCGTTTCAACAATAATAAGAAAATACATGCCTTTTAGAAGGCTTGCATAATCTATATGGAGCCTTTCCATGGGTGATGAAGGGCATTGGCACTTCTGGTAGGATATCTTAGCTGGGTTGTTTTTCATCTGTTGGTAGGAAGAACAGTTTGAAATCATTTTCTCAATATCAAAATCAGTTTCAGGCCACCACACATAACTTCGTGCCAATGCTTTACTTTAACCACTCCCATTGGCCCCTCTTTTAATACTCTGGATCTTAGGCATGTGGTTAGGCTATATACAACCACTGGCCTCCGAAAAGACAATCATGAAACAATGAATATTCATGCTGCAGGTGTCCCCAACCATTCATGGGTTTTAAGATAACTCCATTTTGAGTGCTTGGATGAGTGCCGCAGCTTCCTTTTCCTTGTTAAAGTTTTTAATTATTTCATTAGCAGTAACTGGTATTACATTGATTTGGCCTAGAATAAAAACTTCTAAATCCCTGTCAGAATCATCTGCTTGGTCTTGCAGAGGTAGACGTGACAAACAGTCTGCATTCCCGTGCTCCACCCCTGGACGATATTGAATGTCATAGTTGAATGCTTGAAGAAAAATAGCGTACCTTTGGAGTCGTAGAGCAGACAGAACAGGAATACTCTTTGATGGCACAAATATGGAAGGTAGCGGACGATAGTCCATTATTAAAATGAATCGATGTCCAAAGATTTAGGCAAAAAACTGTTTTACGCCAAATATAATGGTACATACTTCTTTTTCTACCTGACTTTATTTTTGCTCCCCCTGGCTCAAGGTCCGACTAACAAAGGCGATTGGCCTTTCAGTACCATCACTCTTGCGATGGGACAGTACCGTCCTTAAACCGTAAGAAATAGCATCAGTAGATAGAATAATTTTTTCCTTGGATTGAAGTGGGTAAGTACCCTGTCAGATGCCATTGTTTCTTTAATTTGTTCAAAAGATTTTACACAAACTTCATTGAAATTAAAATCCACCCCCGGTTTCAAAATACTGTAAATGGGATGGGTTAAAGTACTGAGGTCTGGTAAAAATTTATCATAGAAATTGACTGCCCCCCCCC
>CABFWO010000425.1:283180-300716 GCA_902155825.1 Timema genevievae
GATTTTAATTCTGTTACTAAAGTTGGTGGCTTTATTTTCAAAATTGCTTCCAACTTTTCAGGGCATTTGTGGATTCCCTCCTTGCTTATGATAAATCCACAGTACTTCACGGAAGGTTTTAGGATAATACACTTGTCCACATTAACTCTGATGTTATAATCTTCCAGCCTCTGAAACACTAACTTGAGCAACTGATAATGTTGAGCTTCGGTTTCAGAGCTAACATAGATATCATCATAAAAAACTTTAACTCCTTTAATATCTTTCAAGTCGGTGACCTGGTGGTCTAGGGGTAAGGTGTCAGACTTCTGTGCTGAGGGTCCGGGGTTCAAACATCGGTCCCGGCACAGATTTATCTGATTGCCAAACCATTCCTTCACCTCTGACAAGATGTGTATTAATCACAACTTGTGAATGTGAGAGAATGCTAGGCCTCCACCGTGGTTCGGATCCCACGTGTCCTCCATTTCATTTCACAATCACCCTACCATTACACATTAGCGTAAGTGCGTATAAACCGATCGGGTAGTAAGACGCGGTGCTAACAATAATAATAATAATAATAATAATGATATATTTCAAAATCCGCTCAATTGTTCTCTGCCATATGGCAGGAGCAGTAGTAATGCCAAATCGAAGTCTATTATTCTGATAGAGCCCCTCTATAGTGTTAATTGTCAAGTATTTGCGATTATACTATCAGACTACTTGACTTCAATATGAATGAAAGCCTGGCTAATATCAAGTTTCGAATAAAATGAACAATTTCCTTTTTTGCAAGAATTCCTTCGATGTTCAGAATGGGGTGGTCCTCGATGATGAGTTGAGGGTTGATGGTTGTCTTAAGATCACCGCTAATCCTGATCATACCGTCACTCTTCATTATAGGAACCACCGGAGTAGCGTATTCTGCATGGTTAACTTTGAATAAAATACCCCCTTTCTCCAAGCGATCCAATTCTGCTTCCATCTTTGGAACAAGAGAGTAGGCCACATTGCGATGTGTCCTGTACACTGGAACAGAGTCGGGTTTAAGTCAGATTTGAGCCAGTACTCTTTTGACTTTGCTTCAGTGGCGGCTCGTCACTTTAGAAGGTGGAGGGCGCGGTCTGTTTAGTTCATTAATTATTTATAAATAATATATTTAAAAGAAGACACAAATTTCGGAATATGTTTAGTTAAATACTCATTTATTTAAACTCAGAAATTAATATCATAAACAACATTCAAAGGTAAAACAAAATTAAACTCACCCCAAATAACATGGGTCTGTTGTAGAAACTCTGCAGCTGTGTAATGTGCATAAATATATAGGTATGTATGTTCAATGTCCTCACAAGCTCACAACATTAATATGTAGAATAAACAATATTTATATTATTTACACTTGCGAGAAATGACTTAGTATGCAATATACAAAGAAATTATTTACATACGAAGTCCATACGCCTCTCCTTTAAGTTGATGAACTTTTCCATAACTCCGTCGTCAAAGTCCTTAATTTGTGTGATAAGTTCCTTGTTGATGGCTACTATCGTTAGAGCATTAAGTGTGTCATTTGTCGTTGTATTCCTTAGGAAAGACTTCATTTTATTCAGTGTTGTAAAGCAACGTTCAGATTCAGCAGACGTCATTGGAGTCGTTATGATAAATTTTAGATGCTTCGTCACCTCACTAAAAACTGAAATAATGTTAATTTTCCCCATGAAGTTCAATAGTTGTATTGCTCCTTTAATGTCAAAGTCCTGTTGTCTGTATAGTAGTCCCAATTCAAACCGAAGTTTTTCTTTTCCTAAAAAAGGGCAGTGTTGGATTACTCGCGCAAGTTTTTCTTCCGGAAAGCAAGTAGAGAATTGGGGAAATGACTCATTACATAACAAAGAAGCTGCCTCCAATTGACCAGTAAAAGCGAATCTGTCTTTTACAGTAGTTGTAATGGCATCACACATATCTTTATCATCCCCCACTCTGGTGTTACATTCAACATACGTTTCCTTTTTCTTAATTGTTCAGGGAATTCTTCGTATATTTGCTTCTCTATTTCATTCACTTGCCCCCTCTCTTTTTGCATCTCATTTTCAAAAATGTAAATGTCATTTTAACACATTACACTGTCTCTGTTCCTGGTTTGTAGTTATTGGTACAATATATCCACGTGAGGTAAAATTATATGGAAAAGAGTTAGCCAGAACATGAAATCTGGGTCCTGAAAAACCCTTCTGTGACCACTCGCCTCATTAACTGTAAGTTTATTTGTGCACTTTTCCTCAAGAACTTCGAAGCATTCCTCCAACCTATATCTAATTTCAATACACAACGTTAACAGTTCGAATGTTGTAGTTCCATCTTGTTGTAGCAACTCTGGGTAGTCTGACTTGTACTACTTGCTCCAAAACTTCAGATCGTAGAGATGAGTGCAAAAAAAATGCGGGAATGGCAGAAAGGTTTGAGAAATACCTCGAACTTTTCTGATTACACTGGTTGATTTTTCCAATATAAAATTAAGCTGATGAGCGTAACAATGTACAAAATAGGCAAATGGTTATGTTTCTTTAATCTTGGCCTGTACACCCCCAACAGAACCACTCATAACATTAACACTGTCATACGTCTGTTCTATTAATCTTCCTTTTGAAGTGTCTAGAAGAGGTTTGATGTAGTACATTATGCATTTTGCTAAGTTTCCTGCACATCTTCCTTCAGAAATAAGAAGCCCCCAAAACCTCTCATAAGCCAACCTCTCAAACACATACCTAAAAACTAAAACCATCTGAAAATGGGTCGTTACATCAGTTGTATCATCACATTCGATGGCTACAAATTCAGAATCTCGTATCTGCTTTTATATATACTCCCTACAGACATTAAATATGCAGTCCAGTATGTAATTTTGTATTATTTTCGATGTTACTTTGAATACAGTGGCCGATTCTAAATGGTCTTTCATTGCAGAATCCAGCTCAGCAGTATAATGAATTAGACCTCTGTAGACACCAGGATTTGTAGATGATGCTGATTTGTCTTGACCTCTCAGAGGTAATTCAAAAACACCACAGAAATTAAAACATGAAATCAACCTTTTTAATATGTGGCTATTTTTGTCAACGTGAGTTTTTTTAAAAACGTTTTCTCTGTATTGTGAGTCTAGACTAGACTATATGTTTACTTTGGCTAGCAAAGAAAGATCAACGACATTATTCATGTGATTCAAAGATACTGGGTTTTTCTTATTTTTTTCTGTTAAATGTTTTATATCATTGACTGCTTTTACTATCAACAAGCATTCAGCACTGTTTCTGGGAGAAAACAAAATACACGGGAAACAGTACAAAGATTTGTCCACATCACATCCGCAAATCCAGCAATTTTTTAGGTATGCATATTTGGACTTGAGCTGCCTTTTAAAAATTCTATTTTCATTTATCCTCGTTTTTATTCGTTCCATACAAAGTTCAGGACATGATTTCAAATCTATTTTTTGATCAAGATCTTGTAACATTCGTTGTCTTATGCGCCTGAATAAACCATCCATATTAAGCCTAGTTACAAAAAAATATTAAAACATATAACTCAAATAAACACTATCCTAAAATAACCCTACATAATATTATAAACACACACGCCATACACAGCCTCAAGATGCAGGAACACAAGCTTTAAACCTTGGGTCGCGCAAGGGAGTGCACCTTCACACAAAGAATAGGCAGTGCTAGCTAGCCATAGAAGGATGTTAACAATAGGTTAAGGGGAGGGAAGGTTTGGTTTCAAAAAGCATTCCACTGACCACCGCGCGTCTGACTGCATGCCATTTGGGACAAGAGGTGAATGGGTAGGAGGGTTTGGTTTCACAATGTCAGGCGCTGACCACCGCGCGCCTGACTGCATGTCATTTTAAAAGTATTGACTGCTATTACTTAAACCGAAAACATATTTTTCTTGAAACTATTATGGCAAGATAAAATTGTCGTGAGAGTGCAAATAATAACTTTAAGAGGAACTGGAGGTTCGTGGGGACGGGGGGCACGCACCTTCGTGCCTTAGGGACGAGCCACCCCTGCTTTGCCTACTCCTTTTCTTAAAACATCATCAAATTTTACTAAGAGATTCTGTAAATTTTTCTTTTTTGTCGGGAGTTTCCGAAGGCCTATCTATCATGTTTACAGTTCCTAAAAGTTCTGTCAAATTTAACAAAAGGGTTCGTAACCTTTCAGGGCCTACTATGTGGCAAAATCCCCCTCTACTAACTATAAATCCAATTTGTTTCCATTAACTGGAACATTAGTTTTACCCAACAATGGTATGTTTGCGCTAGTATAGGTACGCAATTCTACTGTAGTGGGTGATATTTCTTTATTGGAAACTTGCTCCTAAAAATGGCTTAATTTATTAACATTACATGTGCCCCGATATCAATTTGGAAAGCAATATTCACCCCATCCACTGTTAGCTGTACCATAATTTTATTAGGCTTCACTGAATTTTTATTATGAAGAATATCAGAGAACACGCCAAAAGTTTCATTTAAATTTATACTTTCTCCATCAGATGTTTGATCCTCGGAGCATACCTGGTATAAAGCCCTATTTATTTTAGAGTAACTCAATTTCTTATCTGGATAAGTACTTCTTCTCACATGATGGACTTGTATAGCTTTTGACCTCGCAAATACGGCAAGAAGCGTTTCGATACCAACAGTTAGCAGAATCATGATTTGTAAAAGTACAATGTATTCAACGTATTTTTTCTTCACTGGATATAAGTAGTTTTTGTTTTTGAACTTTCTTCTGGACTACATTGGCATTTGTAGTACAAATATTATCTTTTGGAACCGAAAGACGTAAATTAAATTAAGAAATAGCATACTCAACATCAGACCCAAAATTAACTGTGGGGAGCTCCATTAATTTCAACTTCAGATCCATGCACAAATTGAGTATAAAGGGCGTCATCGAACCAGTCATTTGGAAATTTACAATAACGCGTAAGTTTTTTTAATTCAGCTACAAAATTGGTTAGTGATTCCACTTCATTTTGCACCCTGTTTTGAAACTTAACCCTTTCTGCTAGTGAATTTGGTTCTGGCTAAAAATAAATTGTCAAAATATCTGAAAGTTATTCCACTGTTTTAGACTCTGGCTCAATTGGCTCACACAGATCACATAATCTTTCATACGTATGTTTGCCAATGGTGTATAATAAATATAAAGCCTGCTTATCTTCCGGTATATTGTGAATAATAAGCTTGTTTTTTAATCTTTTTAAGTAAACTTTCTAGTTTGACTTATATGGATCGAAAGGTTCAATATTCAACCTGGGAATTGATTCAGTAATACGAGCAGAAGCACCTTCCTCCCTATCCGTCATTAAGGAGAATTTCGTTCTCTAGGAAAACGCCCAAGTGAAAAATAATAAAACAATATGTACACGAATTCTTATCCCATGTTCGTCACCACTGATTATGTTATTGACCCTCGAATTACATTATACAAGATACAAGCACTATATTAAGGGGATGGATAACCATGAGAGATGAGCGCGGCCGGTTTCTAAGGCGATTCCTCTGTACCCGATTACTAAGAAAACTATTATACATATTTGAATCAGATTTTTACCACTGTAAATATCAATTCACTTACATGGTTTATGTTTTATTCATATCTACCCAGCCAATTCATTTATAAGTTAAAAAAAATAGTTTATAGAACACTGCATTAAACAAACTGGGCTTGTCATTGAAATATGGGAAGACTTATGCTAAAACTGGTTTCATTATATGACAATAAACACGTTTCTCTATCATTTAGTATAATTCAACGCCAATTAAAAGTTTAATATTTTCAGCAGCTTTGTTTAAATGATTTTTACATGATTGTATTTTTTTGGTTTAGTGTTTTGTTTTATTACATCTGCAGACAAAGCATAAACCTAGTAAATATTATTTATAATAATTATCGTTTCTTTTTTTCAACATACATATTTTTCTAAACTAAAATAAAGTGCTAAAATTTTATTTTAATTAAAAAAATTGTTGTGGTGCTGTATGCTGCGACCTATCGGTGTAAAGTTGAACAAGATGAGCCTCTCGTGAAAACTCAAGGTAGTGATGCCAAGCGTTGCACTGTGACTCATAGATGTTCACAGGAAAAATATCAACTCAACTACGTTCATTTATGAAATCAGTTGTATGAGTGAATACGATGTGTTTTGCGATGGAAGCCATTTCTGTAAAAAGAGATCTAAGAAAATAAAATAAAAAAATACTTTATCTTTCAACCAGACGAAAGAGAAATAAATGTTCTGCTCTTGTGAATTGGATAAAAAAAATAGATGTTATGAATTTACTATCGCTTCTGCATGGAAAATGCAATTTTACATCTGTAATTCATAATTCATCCATATATTTCAAATAATGTGTGTAGAATACTTAATTAATATAATTATGGGACCCGCTTTGGTGACCGCATGATCTAAGGCACCACTCTCACAATAAACTGGACTGCCAAGGACGGGGATCGGGGTTCGATCCCAGTTGGGTGCTATGAGGTTATTATTCCTTAAATACTTTCCACGCAAATGTGAGTGTATATCATCTAAAATCAACCTTACTCTTCTCTAACACATTAGCTTGATTAGTACATCGGCGTGAAACCCACACGGGCTCGGTTCACTTAGGTGTACCAATCAAACACTTTGGTCTTACCTTTGGTAATCGTATCTGTAAACAGAGTCAATAATTTGGTATTGATAATACAGGGCTATCTAAATCACTATGGACTTTGGCAATTTTAACGAGAAATACACTTGTCACAATAGATAAATGTCTTGAAACTATTTTGATATAAATTTTAAAGGTGGATAGTGAAAGGGGAGTGGGTTTGGGGACACTAGTGAACATGCCTTGACCACCACTCTTTTAAAATTAATAAAATTATCACAGGTCTATATTTCGTTTTGACAATTATTACTTAACAAAATAAATTAATCACAAATATCATTTTTACTTTCTCACACCCCTTGGGTGCCATACCATGTCAAGTCAGAGATTTGGAAATAACGAAAGCGTTAGAGAGTAAGGGGAGGGGTGAACACAAATGCTAAGATGAGGATGTTACTCAACACATATAAGAATGTGCATTGTAAAGATTATATCCATGCCATTTTTTTGTTCTTGCTTCACTTCTTATTACCTTCGATGTTATCCGTAAATTTACAATAATGCAATAGGGTGGATAAAAAATACGGTAATTTAGAGAAAGTGTTTCTAAATTTGCGTGGAGGAAATGAGCAATCATGAGGAAAAACACCTCAGCTCACGCGGCCGGGATTCAACCGAAATTTGTAGCACAGGTCCTTAATAAAATAAAAATAAAAACATAATTAATAGTGTTTTCATTGCAGAAGTTTTGATGAATGACTTTGAATGTATAAAGTTGTAGAATGTGATATGGTTTCCTCCCCTTTACTCTAATATACAGAAGAGGTAACGATATCTGTTACAAGGTAAATGTATAACAAGGTAGAGACAGGGAAATGTTTCATAAGAGTAAGAGAAATTAATAGGTAACAATAGTAGATTTATTATACAAATAACATAAAAAGGTGATATCGGGTTACAATTGATAAAGAAGATTGAAAGTGGGACCAAAGAATAATAAACCGTAATAAATGTCCGTTAAATTGGTTAGGAAAAACAAGCAACTCTTAGAAGAACAACATTAAGTTTTAAACTGACAAATATGATAGGGTTTAACAACTCCAAACATATAGGAACTTCCCGTAACACGGGAGAACACGTGTCCAAGACGACATGGCAACCGTCAGAAGGAAGTTAAGTTGATACAGAGTATTAGATTCCAAAACAGCCGGGCTAGCGCCAGAATTCCACCAGAAGGGTCTAAACAGAAAACATGGCGAATTAATTACCATTAAAGATATAACAACAACTCCTATAGTTTTAGAGTTACTAAACTAAATGTCGGACAAGCAACTAGCTTAACTTGAAATTAAGAAAGGTCCCATAGACATCCTACATAATAAATGGTAAGAGGACGGTCTGTCCATTACATTAGCAGATGGCTAACAATCAGGTGTCAACACAAAATAGTACTATGGCCGGTCCTTTCCCAGTGGGTACTGCCAGAGCATTCAATAGTACATTTATGCCTG
Organism: Timema genevievae; assembly: GCA_902155825.1. Classification (NCBI taxonomy): domain Eukaryota; kingdom Metazoa; phylum Arthropoda; class Insecta; order Phasmatodea; family Timematidae; genus Timema; species Timema genevievae. The sequence continues at coordinate 291,347 of CABFWO010000425.1, forward strand.
GGGTGTACATCAAGTTTAGTACACACTAACATTAAATACTTGAACAAAATGAAGTACGTACAAGGGGCGAATGAAAATACTATCTGAGCGAGCCACTATACAAAACTAGACGTGTTCCGCACTTTGTGCACCCAAAATACTAACACAGAGAAAGAGGTGCCAACTAGAATACTGTAATATACTGACCTAACTAGGTTCTCAAATAAGGGTGCTAGACAACCTGCTTGTAGCCATATAAAAATTCGAACACGTGAGCATGACTTCCTCGGCGTCACGGGATATTGTGAAGTCATAAGGACTTAATACTGAATAATGAACTTATGGAGAAGAGGAAGCTTAAAGCAAGGTCCTTATTACATATAGAGCTCAAAGATCCTGTATTTAAGCTATGTCATATGGACATAGGGAAAATATATAGTCAAACTGTCTGACTAAAGAAATTAAGTCAGTTTGACACAAAAACCAAATTAAGTCATTCTGACTAAAACAACAAGTCTGAGGGACTTAGATAACATTATAGCCGCCTTGACTAACAAGAACTAAGTCATAAGGACATAAAAACAAAACTTAGTCACTCTGACTAAAACAACAAGTCTGAGGGACTTAGATAACATTATAGCCGCTTTGACTAACAAGAACTAAATTAGTCTCCTTGACTATAACAATAAGTATAAAGGACTTGGACATTTTTAGAATTCTTGGAACATCAGACGAGATTCCCTCGGCGTCGAGGTGGTGAGATCCACGACCCAAATATCAAGACCATCTGTATCCCCTTCAGGTGCTGCAGCAGAGGTTCCTCCTTCGAGGATATAATATGATGAACTTCATTCTGTGAACCTAGGGGTCACCCGTTATATACTATTTTCTGACTCTAAACAGGACCAAATATGGGCATGAAATGAGGAACAAGGAAGAAAAGGGGGGAGGTGATAATAGTGGAGAAAGAGTTGCCAAGGAAGTCCGCTAGGGTAACAACGCTCATAGCTCGAGGCATCGAACCAACGACAGTCGGGTCCCGCTTCAACATCTAGTGTTCAAGGTTTCAGACGTCGGTTAAAACTACCACGCCTTCGCTTCCGCCATACTTGCAGAATAGTTTCTCGAAGCATGGAGTTTGTATCCGGGAACATCCACTTAAGGTAAGTAGAACACAAATGATATTATTGCAGAATATATCAGTTTTAATTCTCTTCTTTGCATTCCTTTATTTCAGTTTAGTATTTTTGTGTAGATTACGGTTTGTAGATGTCGTTTCACTTGAGTGACATGTTAAAATGGATGTATTATTATATAATGTGTGTAGCTAAAATGTTAAAATAGCTAGTGATGTGTATATATTATGAACATCCCTGACACAAAAGTGATTGATAAGGGAGACACAGATTATAAAATGATCATGCTTCAATGTAAAACTTGTGTGTAAGCCTATCAGATTTGGTTAAAATCGATAGATATATATTTTCCATACAATTGGGTGAAAAACCTTTTCTTGTAGTATATTTCTATATGTTTTATTGTAATTTTAAATACTTATTTTTAGAGTAAGTGTTTATAATGTTTGTAGCAGATGTATTAAAGGATACCTAGGTAATATTTATTCTACACAAATTATTCATTTTTAAAAATAAAATGTTTCTTTTTGTAGAAAATTGTTCTATATGCTATCTTCAAATTTGAATATAATATTTGGTAATATATGGTATAAATACATATTCTGTATTTATATATAATATATAGATTTATATAAAATGTATTTTTTACTATTATATTATATTTTATTTACATTATATATATAAATATATATATTTACATTATATATAAATATATAAAATATTATGTAGTCTGGTCAAAATATTTTCTTTCAGTAGGGTATAAAGTTACTGAGGAAAATGGTCAGATTCAAGTTTTTGGCAAATAGACGTTTAATTTGTGAATAGATTTTGTTTTTCAGCAATTACGCTAATGGTTTTAGGGATAAGGAAGGTTATATTCATAGAAAGTGTACCCGGATTTGCAGGGAGGGAGTGTGGAAAACCAGTTTGGAAAAAACCTCAGTACACCCGACTGAGATTTGAACCTCAATTTCCCTGTGATCGGCAGTCTAGTCTACTGCAAGCGTAGTGCGTTAGACCATGAGGCCACCAAAGTGGGTATTAGACATACTAAAATATGTTTAAACGTATAAAGCTATATTTGACTATCAAATATAATTAATAAAAAATAGGTTAATAGAGTTTGAAATTCTTGATAGTTACAAGTTCAATGGTGTAACTATAGGGTGGTGGCAAAATGCCGCAGGCCCACGCCCAAAATAGGGCCCACCACGCAGGTCCACCCACCCAAAATTAATTTGGTTTCGTAATAATCTCATTATTCAATCAAAAATTACCCAATAGTCAATTTATGCTGTACAAAAAATGTCTGTACATATTTTTCTGTAAAATCAATAGAAACAGCCGGAAGGTAATTTTAAAAACTTTACTAAGAATTATTTAAGAAGCACATGAATCAAGAAAGGCTGTAGGGATTAGCTATGTTGTCTGTTGAGCTACTGCCCGTAGCTTGTCTTTGGAGTAAATTTTAGACAATTTCACAGAAATCAATGTTTGTTTAATCTCTATAAGTGTTATATTGATAATTGATTATAGATTTGTTTATAATATTTATTAATATTGTTTTATTTAATTCAGATCAAGTATTTTTACATTATATTGAAACTTTTCAGTAACAATTTTATCAAATATTATGACTGTATAGTAATGCACTTAGGGTGGGTTTTCCTCAATGAGTTTACACTCTTATCTTTCCACGTAAATGTGAGTGCACTTCCTCTAAATTAAACTTACCTACTCTAAATTATTACGTATTATAAAAGAATTCCAATAATGAATGTCAACATATTTTTTGTATAATCTACAATTATACATAAGATTTGGGAAGGGTGTGGTCTTTTTTTCTTGGGGGCACCCACCATGGGTCCATTACTGCAGAGTTACGCCTTTGTACATATTACGAGCTAATGTTGGTAAAGCTAGTTTTACAATAGGAATTTTTAGTGCATCTCTAAGTTTATATTAAAATAATATTAATAATAATAGCTAGAAGATATTTATTTTACCATTATTATTATTATTATTATTATTTGGATTTTGATATTTTTACATTTCAGTTTTTTATTAATTAATAATAAATTTATGTCTTCATTACTTAAAATTACCAAACTGATGGTAACAGCTGTATGTTTTTATAAATGGGGTTTAAATTTACTTTGGAAATATTGTGGGCAGGGCGGGCCTTTAAGATAGTTCCAGCCCCCCCAAGGTAAAACAGGGGTCTCAAGTACACCATCCTTCCTGTTCCGGAGACCCTGGCCACATGTGACTGGTATGTGGTGGAAGAGATAGCAAGCTAATAAACATTTCTTTACAGAAAATCACTCCGTCCAAGCTACAATGATAAATGTGATTTTCCAAAATGAGCAGAACGACATCGTCTTCACTTGGCTTCACAAACATAGCAAAATGCTTCAGCCGTTCCAAGAAGAGATCTAAATATATATATTCTGATTCAGAAATCAAAGGCAGGGTTCCTTCAGGAGCATCTTTGTACAGTTCAACATTCATCCTCTTTCAAGGGACTACGATGGCAGGAAGAAAGAGAATTCCTTTTGGAGACAAGCAACACACTACTGTCACTGTTTGCCCCCTTTCCTTTGACACCTTGCAACATGCCGCTTTTGTTTGGATTAAATTACTTTCGGAAAGTGTTTTGGGAGAGTATAAGTTCCACTCTCATCCATGTTGAAAAACGCATGGGCACGAAAGCTATTTTTTTTCTATAAAATTAATGTCATCAAACAATCAAAACATCTTTGGCATTAGATTTTATTGAACCACATAGCCACTCATAAACTGCACTTAAAGGGAGCACGAATAGTAAGACTGTTTGGTTTGCAAAATTTGTAAACCCTTTTTTTTAATTGCATAAAAGTTTTGATTAATTTTATTTAATTTTGCAAATTAAAATGCAAACTTCACTTTATCTGCTTCCTTGTAATACCATAAAATGTGGTATCCAGGTCCCTCCCATGATTTGATAGCTCTTGCTCCTGTTCTAAGTTGAATACTGGGTTCATTATTCCAAGTGATTTTGGGACTTAGCCCTAAACAAATAAAATTAAAAATATGATTAATTTAATAGTGACCATCGGGAAAAGAGAAGGCAAAATCCACAAGGTGTATTTTCAAATTTATTTTTCTACCACAACCTTGTACTCATAGATTTTAAGTTTCACGTACACTTTGGAGTTTTCAGCTAGAGTTAATTTAGTTAGAGCTGTCTAAATGATGTCTCGGTGTGTAAACAGACTTGAAAGCACCCTAGCGAGAGCAGGTCTAATCTCTAGGGTATGTAGCATGAGAGTGAAAACAGCTGTAAGAGAACTTCAGTGAGAGTCTCTAGCTCTCTCTAATCAAACAAATAGATTATCTGCCCTCGGGTGAAATGGCGAAGTCTAAAGTGGTGAGGGATAGAACCAAAACAGTAACTTTAATTGAATATTTAGAAAGTTGTCCTTAATTATGGAATGAATTAAAGAATATCGAGATAGGGGTAAAAAAAGCATAGGCACTGAAAAATATAACTAAATCTTTGGAAATTAGAAAGGCAGAAGTTAGTAGGAAATAGCAATCCTCGGTGCCAGACGAACTTGGAAATAAGGAAAATGAAGAAAATTGAAAGTGGCGATAGAACAGATGACGTAGTGTGGAAAAGTAATCGGGAATTCATTGATAGTTTACCGTTCATGATTGGAAATCATGTATACAATCAGAGCATTGGAAGTATGGTAAGTACATAACTCTTTTGACCAGTTTCAAATATTGAAGTGTTAGTTTTTGCCAAAATGGTTGTTAGAAGAAGCATCTAATAAACTATATATAATAATATAATTTGTTTAAATGCTACGTTATCACTGATTTATCAAATTAAATACATTGTATTCATAGGAAAACTGTAAAGGAACACCTTAAAATATAGCTCAAATCAAATGTAATTCCACTATACGTATGTGGATCAGTCCTAATAACCAAGGCTAAACTACTGTATTTTTCAATTTCACGTATATTCTCTTACATAAAAAAGGTACAGTTTCACTTTTTTCTGGTGTCATACCTATAATTGCTTACCATAAACAAAACTTAGATTTTTCTATCGAAACTTTATAATGTTATTCATTCAGGAGCTATGTCACAGGAAAAATTAGTATAGCACAAATATACTATGGTTTTATAAGATTATTTCCTATACACTTATATGTGTTTATATTCCCATGAAACTTCTCCTTCTTTAGACATGAAGTATTCTCAGAACTGTTACCGATATCTTTGGCAGTTCTATCTACATTTCAGGCAACTGCCCGTTCTAGGGGATAGAACGTAGTTTCAGGCATCCCTTCATTTTGCCAAATATTAGGAATTAAACTATTTGCAGTTTCACAGTCAAATGTTCAAGGTGGTGCATATACATCATGTGCATTGCAGAGTCCTTCCTAGTCAACAAACAACTATGCGGTGTACATATAGTTAATGCACGTTACTTTTTTCGGGGGAGTGTTTGATTAGACGTCTAAAAATACAAAATCTGGTTAATAATAATCAAAATGCATTTTCAACTACAGGGAGTGTTCGTTAGAGTCTATAATAATAATAATAATAATAATAATAATAATAATAATAATAATAATAATAATAATAATAATAAATAGAGCACCGAGTATGAAGTTCAAGAACGATTTCTCACCTTGGGGGTAGGGGGGAGCTACTCGTAACAAAAAAAAACTGGTGAGGTAATAGCAGAACTTACCCAGAACAGTCTGGCTAACCATCACATTCCGCTAAGTGACTGCCATGGTCAAGGATATGATGATGGCAGTAACATGAGTTAACAGTAGAAAGGGGCACAGAGTCGAATACTGAAAGACAATCCCCTGGCTCTTTTTTCACTATGCACCTGTCATAGTTTAAGCTGCGATATGTTGTACTGAAGCAATCGTATTCTTTGGAAATCTCCAAAAATGCTATAATATATTTAGTTCTAGTCTTCAGAGATGGGAAATCTTGCAAAAACACCTGAGGTGCTCCCTTAACAGCATGTCTGATACGAGATGGTCTTCAAGAATTGAGTGTGTCAAGCCATTTTCTACAGACCTACGGGGCATCAAAGAGGTGTTCAAAGAGGTTCAAAATCTCAACCTAACTGCTGAAATTTTAAATGATTTTAAGGGACTTGCAAAATATTTTGATTATTTTGAATGTGTAGTTATGGCGTCTGTTTGGTATAAAGTACTGACGACAATTGACTACAGAAACAATGTTTTACAGGCTAGAACAACTACTCTTGATGTATAATTGAAAATTTAGACAGCTTGATGAATGATTTGAAACATTTAAGAAGCAGCTGGGAAAACATTTTGGAAGAGTGCAAGCTTGTTAGCGCCAACATAAATACAGCAACAACCTTTCCAGAAAAATGCACTGTCAGAAAGAGATTAGCTGATGGGTCAGCTCAAGTAGTTGGCTGAGATCCAGAAGATCGTTTTAAGCTGAAGGTGTTTTATGTTTTACTAGACTGTGTGATTGTAAATATCACAACACGGTACACTGCTATTCGAAACATTGATGAAATGTTCAGCTTTTTATGGAAATATCCAACACTTTCAAAAGAGGAACTTATTGAAAGATTAAAAAAAATTATTAATGTTTATAGCAGTGAAGTATCTGAAGATCTGTTGGAAGAAATTAATCACCTGAAATCAATATAGCCAGCTAAATTTAAAAATTATCTTTCTCCTCTCGATATCCTAAACACACTGGAAAAAATAATAATTTAAAAGCATATTTCCAAATGTGTGTATTACTCTTCGGGTGTTCTGCACATTGCCAGTGGTGGTAGCCGAAGCAGAAAGGTTCTTCAACACTTTTGCAACAGTGAAGAACTTCCTACGTTCAACCCTGGCACAAGATCGACTGTCAAGGTTGGATGTACTTGCCTTGGAGCCTTTCCTAGCGAGACAACTTGATTAAAATGGACTTATTGACACGTTTGCTAACAAAAAGGTCAGAAAAGCAATTTTTTAATTTATGTTTGTAAAATGGTAGATTTTTAAGAACATTTGGCAATAATTACTTTAAATATGCTTTTTTTTTAATCTAAGTATTAAATATTATGCTTTTGAATATATTATAATTAATTATAGTTAAACTAAATATATACTTTTTAGTTGTTTAAACCTTAAGTTTATCAATTCAAAGTAGTAAATTTTATTTATAAAATAGGTCACATCTCATCTAGTTGGATTTTCCATTTTTTTAAATGTTTTTATTTTCAAGTGAAAAGTCAAAGTCACCCGTCTTATAGTAATTATACTTATTGATATCCTTTGTCCTTTGTATTGTGAGTCCATATGTTTTAATTGCGTCTGTGTAATTCATATTATTTTTAAAGTTTTTAAAAGTATGATTTGAATTTTTAAATTTGTCCCTGGGGCCCGTGATTTCTCTCTACGGTCCTGTAGATTGGCCTCGTAATAGCTTAGTACACGGTATGTTCAAAAGGTTATTCTCTAGAGCTGATGATAATGAACAGTTCGTAAAAACAGCTCCAACATCTACATACAGACCAGAGGCAAATCCTCCATGCATACTTAAAGACATAAGAGTAAAAAGTGTTTTTTACAATCCTAGTAATATTATCTTTTATGGACAGGTTTAACTCAGCCACGCTTCCTAGCATTTGGTAGCATTGCGTCTGATTCTATATGTTACCTGCAGGGATGCATGTGGTGGCCTATACACTACCAGGCACTAGGTTAGAGGGGTGTGGTGAAGCGCAAGCCTGCCTTCATCTCCTCCCCTCCCCGTCCCAAACTTACAGCTGGCCTTGCATGTGGACTAGATAACGCCACACATAGTCACCAGCAAATAATATATTCAGTCTGGACACACCGCTCTTACAATTATTTTGCGAGTATGGTGTGCATAGTGTTTCTTTGTTTTAGTTATTAAATTAATTTGTTCATCCAACCATTTGTAATTTAACTATATAGTGGTATTGAGTTATTTTATTTAAAAGAGTGAGATATGTCTATGGAGAGTTATAGATGTGTTATGCATTTTGTTAGATAGAGAACGTATATGAATCTTAATTAAACTTTGAATGCTCCGTATTCCGGGCGTTTTCCAACCTCCTAGCCTTGCTATCACGAAGTGGTTACTTTCAAAACTTAACTACATAACATACATAAAATGTCAAATTTTTCAACAAAAAATTTCAAAATTTCTCCGCTTCATTATTCCCTCACGAATGCATGCCTGGATTCTGAGGTCAGAATTCGCCACTGATACAGACATTTATAGAATGCATTAAATAATGCCACTAACACAACACTGTGTGTGCCCTTATAATTATAGTAAAGGCTTCTACTATTTTCAGCTCCTTTGAGTACCACGTGCTTTCAATTTAGTGCAGAAAGGCAATGTGGAATGTTCTAAATATTAGAAAAGTCTCCGGCTTACTTACACCACTTGCATTGGATGTGGGAATCTGTAAGCAAACATATGCAACATTACAGTAATAGGAAGTTTCCATGATTCTACATTTGTGATCCTTTTTCAGGAACTACTTTTGTAACGGGCTAAGCTCATCTAGCCCGTACATACAAATTAAACAAAACTAATATAGATTGCGTACGTACGAAGTAAAGGAAACTAAAATAAATTTCAGTTTATTAACTCACTGTGTAATTGTTGCATAATGGGTCACTTGAATCCTGCCCGACTAGACGACCGAATAGAACAAGCGGACGCTACAGCAACACCTTGTCAACTAGGCCAGCACAACAAAACTGATCGTCCGTTCTGTGGTTCTTTCGACTTCGGCTAACTGTAGCATCTGGACAATTCTAGCGCCTACGAGCAATCCCTCCGTCCCCCTCCACTCCTTAGACGTCAGATTTATTTCGTACATAGTGCAGCACCTCTCGTACTATTTTTGTATTCAATTCCAACTAACTCATCTCACGAGCATCCAGGAGGCCTCAGTTCAACGTTACCTGAAAGTACTGGTCACGATGGTTGCGCCATCAATCTCACCACCTCACCGCATATAATGTAATATCTGTTAAGATTATATCTTTTGTCTGTTACAGACTTGTATCTTTTGATCTTCTTCATATAAGAAGCTTCAATGTAGGTTAAGTTTAAATATTATACTCTTTGCTAGATTCTGTTTATTTTAAACCAAGTGTAGTCCTTATGACAACACTTGCTTATTGTTTAATTATGTCCATATGATTAGTATATATATATAT
>CABFWO010000425.1:301220-329482 GCA_902155825.1 Timema genevievae
GATGGTGGGGAGTGGTGGGAGGGGGAAAACCTGTCCAGCCCCGCCCAGCTGATAACGCGGCCACTCGCCCAGACGCCGTCGTTCGGTTCACGTACAAGCCTGTGACTAATCGTTTATTTTAAGTTCAACGACATTATAATATAATAACTGGCGTTCTGTTTTAGTTCATATTTACAGCCCATACAAATTTCCTAATTCGGATTTAGTTGTTTATTCCTACACTTTTGGAGGCCATTACTATTACAATTCAGTTTACTTTCCATCAGCTTGACCCGCCTCGGTGGCGTAGTTGGCTAACGCGCTAGTCGTGTTGAGCTCGACCGCTGAGGACGGGGAGATCGAGGTTCGAATCTCGGTCGGGTGAACTGGGGGTGGTTTTTCCTAAATGGTTTTCCACTCTCCCTCCACGCAAATGCGGGTTCACTTCCTCTAAATTCAACCCTCCCAATTCCTAATCCATTTGTGTAATTAGTACTTAAGCGTATAACCCGAACGGGTAGTAAGACGCGGTGCTAAATATAAAATCCATCAGCTTGTCCATCTACTTTCCATCGACATCAGGTTTTTAGTTTTGGATGTCTCAGTAATTTAAAATAGACTGTACATATTTTTTGTGAAGATTCTTAATTTTTGTTTGGTGTACTGGTAACGTTAGCGAAAACCAGGATCATAATTATCTTGATTATTATATCTCATTTATAACTAATTCGAAAATTTATATATTTATTTTAATTCAATTCTATAATTCTCATCTATAACTTATTTCGCAGATGTAGGTTTTTTTTGTCTGAAGATAATTAATTGTTGTGTCTTTTGATTTGTTTGTGACCCAAAGCAAATTTTATGGGCCAATAGCTTATCTCTACAGTTTTATTCATTACCTTTGTATAAGATTAATCAGTGCATTCTAAGCTTAGTTGTGTAAGTTCCTCATAAAAATTTTTTAAAGGTTTTGTACGGTAGCTCGTCTGTTAGAAGTTTCCTTTTTTCCTTTTGCTTGTAATATATACAATATAGTAATTTAACCTCTCAAGCAACCCAATAGTATTAATCATCATGGACAATACAGTGATTATTGTGTTTCTACAAATTGACCAAGCACCTGTGCCTCATCGTGTGGTTGAAAAGGCCAGAGATGGATCCTGCCTTATCTATTCACTATCGTACATTTTGTATGAAAACACATAAAATGCCCAAAACATGAGGCTAATTGTTTAACGCGTTTTGGAAAATTGGAAGATGCTGAAAATTTGGACTGCAACGAAATACTGAATCCTTATAACTATGGTGGTGATTACGAACTGATTACTGCTACTGAACTGTACCCTTACTACTTTGAAGTGTACCGAAACAGACAGAAAATCTACAATTTCTGACCAGTAGATAGGCAGATCGGCAAGCTTCGGTTCACCAGGAACAACCTCGTAGATGGCCATTTTGATGTATACGTTGCATTAATCACCCCGCCTGTTCAAGATCCCAAACCAAACCTAGACCCAGATGTCCTTTTAACCCAATTAAATACCTCAGATTCAGATAGGTGACCTGAATAATCAATGATCACCCCCTACGCCAGCCAGAGATCATCATCGGGGGACAGCTCTCGAGAACTAGCCAGCACAAAGCAAAAGCGGAGCCGCGTTCGACATCGGGATGAATTTTCTACTACAGCAAGATGTAAACAGCTAAGGGAAGCCTCAGCAAAATATGCGAAAAAGAATCACAATGTCAATCGAAAAGCTTCTAATAAATACAATCCTCAAGAACATCGAGACGATGTTTCCCATTACTCTTAAAGGCATCCCGAGGTTCACAGAGACGCTGTGTCCCGATATTTATAAAGTCATCTCAAGGTTCACAGAGACGCTGTTTCCTGGTATTCACAAAGTCATCCCGAGGTTCACAGAGACGCTGTTGCCCAGAAAAGCATCCCTAGGTGCATTGGGAAGCTGTGTCTCGAAATGACCCGACTAACCAGAAACATCTGCAACGTAAAAAGGTACCTTGGAATAAAACTTTGAATTCAGGTTTTAATTACGGCTCCAATATCAACTATGAGTCAAATACAACCATAAGTATCGATAAACAGGATGTGACTGTCAGTTCTGTAAGGCTCTTAGGTGGAAAGACGAGCCTTGGGGCTTATGTTGCAATGGGGGAAAAGTCAATCTACTTCCTTTACAGGACCCTCCTGAGCCCATTAACAGCCTCTTGACTGGTGACCATCCTGAGAGCGAACATTTCTTGAACAACTTAAGGAAATACAATAGTGCATTCCAAATGACGTCCTTTGGTGCCAAACAGATCTTTGAGGAAAACTTTATGCTTACTCTTAAGGTGCAGGGCCAGGTGTATCATTTGATAGGGAGTTTGCTGACCACCTCCAACGAGGATCATAAATTCCTGCAAATATACTTCAGAGGTGATGAAAACAGGGAGGCAGATAAAATATGTGCCAGCATCGAAGGCGTTAGACATTTCTTAATCTCTTCCTTGCAGCGATTGATACATACCTGCAACCCATACGTTAGAGAGTTGAAAACTTCGATTGAAAGTACTTCTACTAAAAACCAACAGTTCGAAGTTGTGTTACACGCAGACAAACTACCTGCGGGTGAACATCGAGGCCACTTTAATGCTCCTACCACTAACTAGGTTGCAGCTGTTATCGTTTGTCAAACATTTTAAAACCGTGATAATGTGTTGCAAAGTTTCGATAGTAAGCAAGACTCACCAATCGTACAGTGCTTTACAATATCCCAATGTGTTTTGCCATGGGGAGGATGGTTACTCGATATCATTACCCCAGGTTGACCTCAAGACTAAAGAGCCCACGTCAAAAACTGTGTCTGCTATTAATTTTTAGGCATATCGTTTGATGACAAGAAAAAAGCCCATAATTTCTTGCTCTACTATCACAGCTTATTAAACCAGTTCTTAATCGATGTGTACGCAAAAGTTGAAACTGAAAGACAAAGGTACATTAGGAACAACCAACAAAAACTTGGATCCGACAACTACGTAAACCTAAAAGACGCTATTGATCGAAATGATGCCGTGGGTGCTCGAGAATCAGGTCAAGCTGTGATATTGTGATCGTCATCTACTGCCGGTCCCGGCTATATGTTTGAGCGCACACAGAACGCTATGACTTACGTGAAGCAGTTCGGGTGAGCTGATTTGCTTATTAAATTTACATGTAACCCGAACTGGCCTTAAATAACTGAACATCTTTTACCAGGACAAAAACCTCAGTATCGACATGCCATTATAGGATCATCAAGATTTTCATTAATCTCATTACCAAAGGTAAACTGTTTGGTGCTCCTCTGTGTCACATGTATTCCGTCAAGTGGCAAAAACGTGGCCTTCCTCACATTCATGTTTTACTGTGGTTGGAGGAAAAGCTTACTCCAAACCGTATTGATGAAGTCATTAGCGCAGAAATCCCGAATCCAGACGAAGACCCTATCCTACATGACATCGTAAAGAAGCACACGATTCATGGCCCATGTGGCGAATTGAACCGATTTTTACCGTGCATATCAAATGGAAAATGCACCAAGAAATACCATAGGTCTTTCATCAAACACATGTAGACCGGCGACGACGGCTATCCTAAGTACAGGCTGCGATCTCCCAGTGACGGTGGCTCTACTCTCACAATAGAGAAGTGCTCTGGCAACATAAATGTTGACTATCGGTGGGTGGTTCCATACCATCCTCTACTCGTGCGCACGTTTAATGCCCACATTAATGTCAAATATTGTAATTTGGTTAAGTCAATCAAATACGTCTTTAAGTATGTGAACAAATGTAGTGATTAGGCCACGTTTGGCATAGAAGACAGACGCATGAAGTCCACACTTTCAAACTGGCAGATACATCAGCAGCTCAGAAAGAGTTTGTAGACTACTTTGTTTTTCAATTCATGAAAAATTTCCACCTGTAATGCATCTTTCAGTTCACGTGGAAAATGGTCAACGTATCTACTTTACTACAGATAATGTTGTAGATCAAGTCACCTGCCCTAAAAGTACAACACTCATGGTCTTCTTTGAACTATATCGAACAGATAACTTTGCTGAGACCCTTTTATACAATGAGCTGCCTGCGTACTATTTATGGAGGAACAATAAGTTTATTAGAAGGAAGCAAAGAGCTCCCGTCCCGGAACATCCTGGTGTAAAATAGGACAGAGTGATTGGCAGAGCTTACACCGTACATCCAAACAACTCAGAATGCTAACACCTCCGATTACTCCTGCACCATGTCTGAGGCCCAACCTGGTTTGCTGACCAGAAATGGTGTATTGCACCCAAAATACCTGTCTGCCTGTAAAGAGCTTGGCATTTTAGAATATGACAGTCACTCGGAATAAACGTTGGAAGAGGCAGATGTGTCAGATTCCCCTCATAAATTGAGAGAGCTTTTTGCCATAATTAGTCCAGGACCTGGCTGTAATCCTGTAGAAATTTTAAGTAGGGAGATTTTTTGTCGGGAAACCCTAGTGAGTGTCTTGGTAATTAATTTTGACTTGGGTGGACATCTGCCACCCGGTACATTTTCCAGGTATGACGTAATCAAAGATGGCGGCCGCTAAATCACAAAACTTCTCATAGCTCTGTTAATTCTTGATTGATTTGCATGAAAATTGGGTTAATATGTTGTAATTACCTTCTATAATGTGAATAGTAATGATTTTTTTAGCTATTTTTGAATTTTTATTTTTTTATTAGTACTAAAAAAGATTCCTTGACATATCACTCAATATGATATATTTTGCAACAAATTCGATACTACTTTTGGAGAAGTATAAGTAATAATTAACATATCATGATACCATCAATAAGATGGTGTTATAATACCATAAATTTAATATTTACAAACAGTGATTATATTACAAACATGTTCAAATTTTATCTAATAAGGATTTTTACAAGTTGAGTCTGATCCCATAACACTTTCACACTTACAGAAGGAGCAACAGGTTACTTCATTTTCCCTACAAATGCATGAGGATTTGGCACATTTTAAACAATTACATGCTCCAATAAAATCTTCAGGATATTTCTTTAAGTTCTTTTCTGGCATAAAACCATCTTATACCACTTCAAATATAAAATCACAGGGGTCTAAGCGAACAACCATGTCATTAATACAGTGTTGCTGAAAGTATGTGTGGAAATAAGCTCTCAACAAATGTCCTCTAGCACTTATGCTTGTAGGTGGCAAATCATCCATGTCCGTATTCTTTCCATGATGATACAGCCACATTCTGAGCTCATCTAAGGATCTGCAAGATGAGCTTTTACGTAATAACTTCAGTAAGTATTCTTCTGCAGGCTTAAGGATTATTTCTATCTCATCCCAGTCTGGTGATACTCCAAAGTTCTCTAAATATGCTGTAGATGCACTATTAAGAGCTGCTTTCTTGGTACCAAACTTACTGGTGTAATCTGCTCCAGATAGTGCATGGATAGCTGGAAGCAAAGAGCATAATGTTTAACCCAGTTTTTGATAAATAGTATGAACAGGCAAAAGTCGCGTGGAATCACCAACTACAGTGCGCAGCCATATTTCTTGTACACCAAGTCGATGTAGAGTATCCCAGTGAAACAAAGCTAAAACCATTATATCAGTGTCAGCACTAACAAGAACGATTTTAGTAAACCCACACTGAGATGCATGTTTTGAATGAATCAGTATTCTAAAGTCAGCTTCCTCTACTGACAAACAATTAATCTCTGTGTGATTTACTTGCTTTCTATTTTGCACAGATCTACAATTGAATGATATCTCATCTTCTTCATCACCATAAAATGCACTAAAGGTGTGATTGGTAGTACATGGTGTTTGAGTCAAAAGAGCTATCACTGTATTGGCAATAAACTCTTGTATAATCAATTTGTTCCTTGATGATCCCCAGAAATTGCTGAGTTGAACAGGTAATTGAACCTCTTCAGAGATGTGAGCAATATCTATAACAATGTCCCCACCTTTCCTCTGTAATCTCTCAGCCTCTTTTGGTGATAATATGTGATAACTATCAAAAAGATAATCGCCTCTTCTACAGTTCTTTGTGATGCCCCGAATATATGAATATAAAGCATAAACTGCTCCACCAAAGGTTTTCTTATCATTCGTCATAACTTTTCGCAAGGAATTCATGACATCCACAACATAACAAGTCTTCTTATCAGACTGTAACAGGTTATCGTCGCTATTGCTGCTATAAACTGTTTCTAGCTCTTTTAACAATGCACTTTTTTGTGGTTTTATTAGTAACCCATCTTCATAAAACAGGGGACAGTTATCAGATAAATCATGCTGAAATAGCTCTTGCATATCATATCGACGAGCTTGAGCTATTTGTATCATACGGTGAGCTGAACTGTTTGACTTCTTTTTGCTCGATATCCCTGTAAGACCAGTGCTTGGTCTTTTGATGCTTCCAAATGCTGGTAGCATGACTTTGTGGATGGTATTTGAGATCCTTGTTGTTTTTTCTTCGTACCATGTTTTTTGAATTGTAGAATACAAATCATCACCGGTTTTAAATATGTTTAAGATATTTTCCTTTGTATCTTGTGAAACTAGTGCTTTTGTCAATAGATTGTGTAATGGATTATTAAGCATATTAAATGGGTTACCTTTTTGTAAGATATATTTGAACATTGAGTTGATCTTTTCATCCAAGCTATGGGTTTGCTTCTTAGAAATCTCATGGTGGAGGTTCAAACTTTCGACAAAAGCAACTTCTCGAAATAGATTGGATATCATCAGACGTTCGTGATGTGTTATTTCCCATTCTGCTACAACTTGTTTTTGTTTAGTACACCCTATGATGCCAGATGAGCTCTTTTGAGACCTATTAATGGTTTGCTCCAATGCCATACCCGCAGCAACAACTGAAAATTTATGGTCATACCGTTTCACAACATACTTCCCCTTGTAATTCCCAGCCGCCTTGTCTATCGGAACGGAACAAATTTTTAAGAAGTTAGAGCAGTTTTCGAAAATTATCCCAGAACAAAAATTGTTCTGACGTTTGCCATCCACGGTTAGCAAATTTCTCAAAGTTTGTGAGGAGCTTTTCCACATTGACATCCATATCTACATGATCTGCTATTTTTTCCCATGCCAAAGAAATACTCTGATGGATTTGAATTAGCTTTTCAAACTCAGATGCATAAGAGTCAATGGAATTCTCTTTCAAAAATGACTTCACCTGCCATCTAAACATGGTTTCTCCCAACATAATCATCCCTTTTACTCCCTTCACATAGTTCTTTCCTTGCAAAACAGACTCTACCACATTTACTCCAAACACTGAGCATTCAATAAACACATTTGCTATTCCACTTCCACGAACATATTTACCTAAACAATAAAGAAAAATTTTAGCCATGTGAAATTCTCCCAAAATAAGTACAATAATTTTGAACTTATCTCTACTGCTTAGCTCGACTTCACGTACAATAGCGTATACACCTTCGTCACAGGCTACTGGTAGGTAGTTTTGGTCCAACTGGTAGAGGAAACTATTGAAATTCAATAATGCTTTGTAAACAGTCGCATGCTGAGTTACTAGAATTGGGATCACAGCTAGAAATCCAACTTGCTTCTGCTGTAGATCTTCCTTGGAACAAAGTGCATTGAAAGCACTCCATGATGGTACAAGCTGTTCGAGGTTTTCTTCTGGAGTGGAAATCCCAGAGCTTTGTAAATGAGTAAGTGCTATTCTTGAAAATTGCCATAACATGTCTAGATTTTCATATTGCTTCTTCTCATCCTTATTCATCTTAAATAATTCCGAAGCAACTTCGTAATCGCTTGGGAGATCAGGACGTTTTGCTCGTTTGAAATAAGGTTGTAGCTTTTGGCATGGAAGAAGCTCTTGAATTGCTTTTATCCCTCGTTTGATACCAGTCCCCGATAAGCATGGTTTAAATGGAATATATAGTAGTTTGTCTTGAAATAGTACACATACAGTGTCATGAGAACCTCCTATACGAGCTAAAGTAGATTACTCATGGTCAAAGTTGTTGAAGGCACCAATCGTGTATGAATAAGTCTTGAAATGACTGGGAATTGGAACTTCATTAGGAGACTGCTTAACAGAATACTGTGCAAGATTATGGTGGTGACGAACAACTTCGTTGTAGTTGACACTCAAACCTAAATGATTAAAGCTTGTTATTAAGGTTTTGCTCTTACATTTCTCATGTATTGATTCCCCTGTCATTATATGCAATGGTGTTTTTTTAACGCCACGATGCATGTTGTAGTACATTATTTGTAATAAAGCTTGCTCCATAAGATGCCACTTTTGTGAATACTTTCTTTTGTCCAAGTATCGCTCATCTTCTCCTTCGATTATATTAACTTCTTCAATGGAATTTGTGTCGTTATTAAATAATGTACTGAAAAAGTTTATGAAGACCTCAGGTATTTTACCTTCAGTCCAAGAGCTTTTAAGGTCCTGAGCATCACCAAATTTATCATTGAGCCCAAAGTCTAGCTTCTGCAATGATTCTCTCAATAAAATGGCACATTCTGTAACAGGATTACAACTTCTTTTTACATCTGCTACTTCTTCTGTTTGAAGGGCTGCAGAAAAAAACAAGAGTGGTTTGTTAAACTCTATAGGTTTTGAGAACGTTATTTCATTTCCAAAGTAATCACCCAACAACAGTTTTAGATTCTTGTTACTGACTTTGATATGTTCATTTTCTATATTAAACTTGTCTCGAATGTAACTGAGAGTGTATGCATAACCTTTATTTAGTCCAGCTTTAATATCATGAGCTATGAAAGAAAAGGCTGCCACCTTTTCTGAAACTTGAGGTGTAATCTTGCTATCTGATTGAAGTTTCCTTTTGTATCTCAATAAATACCCAGAAATACAATTGTCGTGACACAGTAGATCGGCACCAAAAAACGCTTGACACATCCTGCAGATCACAAGTACGAGCGAAGACATCATTTTGTAGGTACAAAGTGGCTTTTAAAAAACCCTCATCTCTTGGGTACTCACTTATTCTATACTTATTGTAAATGCGATTATGTGATTTCTGGTTACATACAATACATAAATTGTATTGATAAGTAACTTCTGCTTGAGGACTGTGGTGACGCGCGCGCTTTCTTCCAGATTCTCTAAGACTTTCCTCTCCAGGCGGTTGAGAAGTGCTATCTTTATCTTCATTTTCTAAACATTCTTTCTCATTTTAAAGCTTTAAAAGGGACTTCTTATGACAGTATTGTTTGTAGCATGTATTATTAATATGGTAGTAAAACACTGCTTCCTCAATTAATGAGTTCAAACGGTTAGTAACACTGTCATTTCGCACTTTCGCAGCTGCCCTGTTTTTTCTCTACAATTTTCAGTACTTAACACACTATCATAACTTTTATTACATATGATGCATGGTTTTTCATCTTGTTTAAAGTTTGTTACACTGTTTTTTGACACTCTAGACAATTTTATTACATCCATCTCTTCATTTCATTTCCACAACCTGCAACGAAAATAAAATAAAAATTAATACCTGAAAGTTTGACAATTTAAGTATAAGTGTCCAATATTTCGACTGAGACCACTTCCATTAGCTTAATAATGATCAAATTAGTTTAAAGTGCAAGCTTCATAAAAAAAACGGTCAAGTATTAACAGAGATATGAGCAGTTTTATGATTGAGCGGCCACCATCTTTGATGACGTCATAGCCGGAGAATGTACCAGGTGGTGGATGTCTACCCGAGTAAAAAATACTTAATAAGGAACCTACAAAGCATCCCTGAAAAACCTCCCTATTCAACTTTTCCTACAGAGCCATAGCCAGGGACAGGACTAAATGTTACTGTTTTGCCAGGTGACTGACGAAGCAGTTCTGTGGGAAAAACACAAAGTTAACTTCTCTGAAGATGTCATGTGACAGGTTGAAAGTACATCTTTCATGGAAGAAATCACTGCTTTGCAATGACAAGAAAATTTCAACAGAGCCTTAATTTTGTTGGAAGACACAATTCTTGCGATGGGAGGAGACACTCTCGACAAGTACGGTCTACCCTAGGCTTGGTGGTGCAGTGGAATCTTAGAAAATCGAGAGTATTTGTGGGAGATAGGCTATGATCTTGACAGGTTCAACGATTTTGTAATCAGCTATGAGCAGTGTTTGACAGCAGACCAAATGAGCCTTTATACAGATGTATTTCAAAGCATAGTGTCATCTTCAGGAAAATCGTTTTTCTTGGATGCTCCAGGGGGTACTGGATAGACCTTCCTCGTCAACTTATTGCTGGCCAAAGCTAGAAGTGGGGGTAGTATTGCTATAGTTGTTGCTTCTTCAGGTATTGCTGCAACTCTCTTGAAGGCAGGCAAAACAGCTTATGCATTATTCAAACTGCCTCTTAACCTAAACAAAGTTGACTATCCTTCGTGAAATATCTCTAAACAGAGTAATATCACCCAAATGTTGAAAGACGTCCAGCTTATTGTTTGGGACGAATGCACCATGGCTCATAAGGCGGGCATTGAAGCTCTCAATCGCACTCTCAGAGATTTTCGGAAAGATAAAAGCCTTATGGGAGGAGTCACTGTATTGTTTGAGGTGACTTCAGAGAAACACTCCCTGTTGTTCCGAGAAGCACGAAAGCTGACGAAGCTCATTCTTGCCTAAAACATTCTTCCTTAATGGACACACATTAAATAACTTTTATTAACAACTAATATGAGAGCCCACCTTAGGGGAGATCACAGGGCAGGTGAATTCGCAAAGATTTTGCTTGATATTGGTGAGGGAAGATTGAATGATCATAACAACGTGATGGACATTCCGGCTGAGCTCTGCACTTTCGTAGACACTGTTGATAGTCTTATGGACCACATCTTCCCCGAAATTCAACAGATTAACCAAAAATCATCGTCTTGGCTTTGTGAAAGAGCTTTACTGACCCCCACAAATGCGTCAGCTTCAGAACTCAATGGCCTTCTGTTGCAAATAATTGAGGGTGTTGAGGTTAGGTACATATCAATTGACTCGATCCTTAACAGCAATGAGACGGTAAACTATCCTGTTGAGTATCTCATTACTCTCAACCCTCCAGGTATGCCGCCTCATCGACTAAACCTGAAACCCGGTGGTCCAATGAATCTTCTCAAAAACCTAATTTCACAAAATCTTTGCAACGAAACACGGCTTCAGGTAAAGTCTTTGCAACCAAAAGTCATTGAGGCCACAATTTTAACAGGGACTGCAGTGAATGAGACCGTGTTTATACCAAGAATTCCAACTATTCCATCAGATTTAGCCTTTTGAACTTTAACGTCTCCAGTGTCCTGTTAATGTTTCCTTTTCCATGACAATAAACACATCATAGGGACAGTCACTGAAAATGGCTGGTCTCGATATAAGAGAAGGTTATTTTTCACATGGGCAGTTTTATGTAGCCTTTTAGAGGGTTAGCAAAACATCTAACCTCGTAATTTTAGCACCATGTGGAAGAAATTACAACGTCGTTTACCGAGAAGTACTATAAACGAAATGAATCCAGTTCAACCCCATTCTTCTTAAGTAAAACTTAAGTTTTGAGATACAACTAACCCAAGACTCATGATTTCATCCGGCTGCAGGCAAGGGGGCCTGCCTAAAATAAAACTGCCCACGAGAAACAATATATGGTCTCCTCCTCGCGGTGTTTCCTGGGTAGTGCTAGGAACCATGCCATTAAGCTTCAAACAAAAATTCCTCATTTTCATCCGAAAATAAATAATAACACATTATCCGGTGCGATGAATGGGCATTCAGCTAGTCTTAAATATTATATATACTCTTTGCGTGAATCTGTTTATTTTAAACCGAGTGTAGTCTTTATGACCACGCTTGTTTATTGTTTAACTATGTCCATATGACTAGTCTTAAATATTTGGGGGACAGTATGATGCCCTGTTCTATGTGACCATGTCACTTATGCCTTTAGATTTGCAACAAAGGGGAGATAGAGCTAATCCATGGCGTTACTGTATGACCTAATTGTGTCTTTGGCTGTTATCATTCTTTGGTTTGACATAATTGTTGTACCTTAGTACGGTGTTCACCTCGTGGGTATGCTTCTATCACAGAGGGGTGGCCCGCTTAGTGTTTTTTAGACTTTTACGGCTCCCTTCAGGTGCCGCTTGGCTCTTTAATGTCTAGAAGTTTTTCCATTGTTATGGTCTGTCTCCAGACTATTGTTGAGTGTTAATTATACTATTGGATTATCAGGTGGTACTAAGTAGGTATAGGCCTGCCATAGTTTTCTTATGGCCTATATTCCTGATATCTCTCTTTTTACTATTTGTAAACTAATATTTCCAGCATTTGGAACCTTTCTTTTGTATCATATTAATCTTCTTTGGAGTTAACCAACGCTAGATGATTCAGTTAGCAACTATCGCTGTTACTCCTTAAATACGGACTTCCTAGTTTTAAAAGTTGTACAACGTTATTATTTGACCCAGCTTATAATGTTTGAGACTTACAACAATAAGGCTGCAGTGTGTTATGTATTGTTGCTTAACCATAACTTAATTTAATCCTTCCGATTAAAGTTACTGTAGCTATCTTTTTAGTATACTTTTGTTTTAGAAAGTGCGAATGTTCTTCTTTAAGGATTCGCACGTTTTTCAATCTTCGACCCACGCATTGTTGTCTTGGTTGAGTTTCAATTTAAGGTGCTTCACACCAAACACGGCAATATTGGTAACAATGGTACTTCTTGCTACTTTGTTTAGGCCTAGCATTAAACAGTGAAATTGTAAAGTGCTATAGTGTCTGTGAATATGTAATAATTCTCTTTTGTTTTGATACCAATAAACTTATTTGCTAACTTGTATTTCACACTTATGTTTTACGTGCCTTAACCTTTCTATTTCAATTTCCTTGTACCATGGTCGTCGCTTCTACTACAAAATAGGAGCGATGCTCTACTTTAAAGCGAGACAAATATAACTGCGAATATAACGCATTCCCAAGAATAGTTATATGAAGATGTGGCACCATATGCGTCGGGAGGGAGGAAAAAATGGAAGTTTGGTTCCCTGAAATAAAACTCAAGAGAAAAAAGAAGATAACGTTCTACGTCAAACCTTCGGCATTATTAATAAGATAACTAATGATAATAAGGTATTCAGTGATCATGCTGCTGCTGAATTAAGTCAGCTTCGTTCAGATAAGAGAAGAAGGAGATAGAAACTCATACTCCAGAAGGATATTATTTAAGTCTGCTTAGTTCGGATAAAAGAAGAAGGAGATAGAAACTCATATTCCAGAAGGCCATTATAGAAATAAGTGAGGAAGAATAAGAAATTGAACGTGGTAGTATGCTACGATCGTCTACATTACTCCTGTGTCTCAATATTCATCCCATAAACATTCCAACCAATCTGCAGGATCTACTAACTTTATATCTTAATAACAATCTTCCGATTACGCTAGTGTTAATTTAAGGTCACTATCTAACTTCTATTATAACTATGGTACTACTTCTTTACCTTCAGGTAGTTGTCTTTAAGTACATGTTTACCTCAGGTCTGATTCTTGAAATTGTTGTAACTGGTATCTGAAACAAATACATGAGGGATTGATTTAGTAAAACACATAAATAAATATTAAGAATTATGTTAATTATTTTCCCTTATATGATATTGTCAAGAATTTTCTGTATAAAACTTACAGAGTAAGCCTCTCTGATACCAATATTGATTTTATGAGATATGTATCTTGTTTCGTTATCTTAGGAGCAAACTTTTCAAACATACATTCTTAGTTCCTAGGAGACATTCGCAAGAAATTTGTATATGAATGTGTATATTCGTACAATTCCCTCAGTAACTTCCCATGTGCACCTTTTTCGTCTCTTATTGCTATCCATTTACTGACCCATACCCTCCTTTTATTACCCCTTTTCTTACTCCGTTGTCCTTTTCGTGTTGATAATATTACAGCCACTGCAGCAGACAATTCTCTGATACGCGTCATTTTACAAATTTCTCATAATACCTGTACTGAATACGAGGCCAATCTACCTAGTTAGTTACTCTAGCCCGATAATCCAGTGCACATATCAGATAGAGAAAGAAGTCTGAGTAGTGTTTCTCTGAGGTAGTCTGGCTAGACACTCTATAAAGTAAAATTCGGCTGCAGTGTACACATTCTTTAGCGAAACTCTTGCTAGATTAAACGCTGTCTAGCTAGATTTTAATCTACAGTGTACTCAAAACTACTCTTTTTTTCGTAAAGTTGATTCATTCACTCCAAGAGAATTAACAATTTTTCTTTTACTCTCTCCTTTCTACAATCTTTCCCAGCGGTCTCTTAAAATAACTTAGTCAAAAAGAAGCGTTTTGTCTGATTTTCTCTTGTAGTGAGACATTTTGCGCACTAATAGAAATAAAACGTTTAAGCATAACATAATAAAACATGTCACCAAAAATTTTCCTTTTTTAAGTGAGCAAGAATGTCTTATACGAGTGTGCGCGCTCTCTAGAAGACCATCCACTGTACATCCTTAGACAAGGCCGTGGCCTGGTAGACATGTTGCCACAGGAAAAGAAAATTTTCTAATATTAAATGCCTTTAGAAGATATATGAAGCTCATTTTTATGCTAACTAACGGCAGTGATTAAACACATTGAGTGCTTTACATTGGTTTGATACTTAGAAGATTACACACTCTCTATAAGTCTGAAAATTTACATTGAACACCTTTTTTTTAGCACTGCGTCTTACTACCCGTTCAAGTTATATGTTTATGTACTAACTACGCTAATGGTGTTAGAAATTAGGCTGGTTGCATTTATAGGAAGTGTACTGGTATTTGCGTGGAGGGTGAGTGGAAAACAGTTTTGGAATAAAAACCTCAATATACCCAACCGAGATTCGAACCTCGATCTCCACGCCATCGATAGTCTAGTCTAACATGAGATTAGCGCGTTAGACCATGCAGCCACCGAAACGGGTGAGCACTTATTAAATAAAGGCGTATCCAAAGGCGGCAGAGACGGGGTAGTAAGGTTTCAGGAGGATTGGAATTCAAAGGGGGCTAATGCACTATAAAAGTCATTTTTACCCCCCACCCACAATTTTTCAATGCCCTATACACTATAATAAGATTCAAAAAACAATCTAAATAGATTCTAAATCTAAAGGCATTTAATTAAAAATTTAAAAAAAACATTAGGTGAGGATCGTTCTAAATAACTTTTAGAGACATCGAAAAAAAAGTGGGAAGACCACTCTAAGTTTA
Source organism: Timema genevievae (assembly GCA_902155825.1). Taxonomy (NCBI): domain Eukaryota; kingdom Metazoa; phylum Arthropoda; class Insecta; order Phasmatodea; family Timematidae; genus Timema; species Timema genevievae. The sequence goes on from CABFWO010000425.1 coordinate 316,511, forward strand.
TTCTCTCTGGAAGAGTGTTGTTAAAAAGAAAATTCGAGGACCTCTCCAATTACTTAAAGGCATCCTATTGTAAAATGTTTGCTGAGGGAAGTCCCCGGAAATCTCCAGGCTGGAGGAGGTGGGTCAATTCCCTCGACCACTGGGGTCGACACTTATGTTGTTCTCTTCAGCCCTCAAAAATAAAACAAAAAACTTTTGGTCGAAACAGTTTATTCTAAATGCTTCGTTTTCGGGATATTCGGGTATCTCAACTTAAATACCACACCCTATTTATATATATATAATTTTTTTTATTAAGGGTTTCAAAACTTTATAATGGATTATTTCTTTTTTAGATAGGGAAAGATTTGATTTAATAAAAGTAAAATCTAAAAATATGTACAGTACCTTACACTAACAATAATTTAGTGTCAAAAAAAGGTAATAAGAAAGGAAAATGCTGCCGGTCAAATTGACCAAAGACAGTCCTTCTAGGTAGGCAGTAAACTCCGGTCCTTCTTCTATTGCTAGGGGCTTAATATTGATCATTTACAGGAGTGTATCTTCCCCTGACGATGTGCTAGATAAAATTCTCCAAGCCTGTCATCAGTTTGTGCTAGTGTTGGTGTATGATTCCACGCTACTTTTCTCATCTTAACAATATGTAAACAAAATTTCAATTAGCTGCACCTTATCGCAAGTCATCTGTTACAATACTGTACGTATAACTATCATCTCCTTAAAAAGTAGAGAATAAATGATAAAATTAAATCTTATTTGTTAATATGTTTATTCCCTTCTCTTTATTTGATCTTAGACTTAGTCTCTTATGACATGTTTCGGTGCTATATATAGATGTTACACAATCGTCAGGTCTTATTTATGATACAGACGATTTATATTAAATACACATTATCGGAAAGATTGTGAAATTTGAGATACTATATGTAAAATTGTTGAGCATCCCACAAAAAGTTTTTACATATAATACCTCAAAATGCACTAACTTTCCGGTGATAGTCTATGTATTTAAAATAAATCATCTTTATCATAAATAATACTGATGAGGGCGTAACATCTATATATAAGACCTAAACATGTCGTCATAGAAGGCTAAGCTACTATCAAAAAAGAGAAGAAAATAAAAATAATAACAAAGAAGGTTTAATTTCGTCTTTTGATATCATATAACATGGGTCATTCCTCCGGTGGTATTTGATGACCCTCGAAGTCTGTATCCTGACATAAGAGCCCGGTGTCTAAGTCAACTGTACCTCAACATCATTCAATTGCATTAGCAAGCCAATTACGGAAGTTACTATCAATTCCTCGTACATTATTGTTTCACTTGATAATGTTTAACTCTTCCCCAGCTGAGAGAGTATTTAATGCTTGTCTGGACGATTTCTGTCCTGAGTATGTGGAATAGCACTATCTGAAGTAATCTCCCAACAGTAAAACTTTTCTCCCAAATAGGAAATGATTATTCAATACATTCTATTCTGAAACAAATGATTGACTGCAGCTAGTGCATGGCTCAGAGCCATTGTTGACTCATCCTATACTAGCATGATGACGTTTGCATCATTCAATGTCATCCTAAAGCAGGGGTGTCAATCTCGTTTGATCATAAGGGCCACACTGAAAACAAAAATACTGAAAGGGTCGCATTAAAAAAAATTGTCAGCATCATAAGCAACGAGAACTCATTTTGGTACCTTATTTTTACTAAAAAAAGTATAAAAATATAAGGACTCACTCACATACATACGAGACAAACACTGTTACTACTTATTTGGTGAGCAAAATATTCCAGCTACCTCTTTTTCCAAAACACACGACCCTGATCTTTGATTTTGCATTTTACAGGTTTTGAAATGTACTGTACATTTTGAGGTCACCCTATTTGAAACCTTATTTTAACACATCACCCTTAATAAACTCCAATAAAATATATTTCAATTAGAATGCTTTCAAACTACGTTTTTGTTGCCACTTAATTATATTTCACCAAAACCATTAAAATAAATAACATGACCCCTTGCTAAAGTGGACAAACGAGACTTATTTCAATATTTTTGTTACCTTCTAACTCTGGAGTAAAAAACTACTAACGACTATTCACCGTTAACTGTTGGGTCTGAAAAGCTGCAATATCATAAATACCCGACCAATATTGTGCCAGTAGCGAAGCAAAATTTGATAGTTCCCCAAAGTAATGCCAAATTTCACACTTTATTTACTAGTTCTTTCTAGCATGCCCTACTTTTTAATATACCTGCTTGAAGTGTTAAAATAGCACTTTCCCCCCATTAATCCCATCTATTATGTTTAAAAGTTTCACGATGATAGCAGCCTCTCAAGGGGTACAATCATGAATCACTTTAGCAGGTCACTGCTTGCTTTCACGCTCACCCGCTCTCTATTTTACGTCTTTCTTACTTACCCACATTTATGAAAATAAGTGTCAAACCGCATTGATTGTTGGTTCGTAAATAAGCTCCACGGGCCGCATAAAATCATAGATCAGGCCGCATGCGTCCCGTGGGCTGCAAGTTTGACATGCCTATCCTAAAGAAACTTTTTGTTCTGCGTTCAACGTCAAATACATGTTGTTGCAAACCGTTTATTCTCTGTTTATGCCATGAAAACCGGCCACTGTGTTATTATTTACAATTTTTGATTGGATTTGACATTGGAATTTCTATTATAAGTTCTCCATGTCGACGAATTAAAATTATTTAGTAAATCAAGTTTTAGTTTTTTATAATCTTTACTTTTTATCACTTTTCATGTTTGAAGGTTTTGTGCATTTCTTGAGTAGTTGCTCTACAATTTCATCAAGTTTCAGCTTTCTATCTCATTGAGAAGTACTAAAAATATTCTCTGAATAGGTATAAATTATACAGATACCATCAGATTTTTATTAATATATATTATTTTATTTTAAATAATAATACTATAGATTAATATAGATTATTTTATATTAAACTCCCATTGCCACATCTATCTAGTCATTTTGGTGTATTTCCAAACGCACCTATTGCCAAGGAGATTTATCCATAAAAAATGTGTAGTATGTTGGCTTTGTTACAACTCTGACCTAATCTGGACAGTGTGCATTGGCAGTATTATTTCACTGACAAAAGGAATGGACCTGTCGTAAGACAGAACACCTAATAATTATAATTATATTATTATAGTTCTACCTCCTATTTAAATTATTCAGATCATTGAATGTCCGATGACGGGAAAGTCAAGGGTCAAATAACGGAATGGTACATTAGGGGTGGTTTTCCACATATTATTTATCACGGTGGTTTTTCCATACTCTCTACTCACCAATACGGGCTAACTTTCTATAAACTAAAATCCTCGTTCATTCTCCATATATTAAGCCGTTAAATAAACCTTGTGTCTAAACGTATGGACAAAAAGAATACTGTGTCCCTCTCTATAGAATATCCTTCAAACAGGAATTCCGCTTTAGTGGAAGGTCACTCAGTGTATACCCCGCAATAGATAGCATCACGTCACTGGACTGTCATGCCTGTTTTGACCTTCCTCGGTAATATTTAATCAAACCATATGGTTGTCCTCTTCTGTACACTAATTAAACAAATTAACTCGACGAACTCACTCTAAGCACGAAATAATATAGGAAACCAATTTGTACTTGAGATTCTAGCCATCGACTTCACGAATAGGTTTTAATTTTTTAGTGTTTCTTAAGTAAAGATATATTGATACGAATTGATTGAAAATAAAAACGAAATAATAGTAACATTTTTTAGGTGTACCAGATCTGCCTTCAAGTCCTGAATATTCTTACATTCAAACTAATATGGGGCAGATATGAGGAAAGTAGAATTGATTGAAAATATACCCTCGTTTGCTTAGAGAAAGAAAGAGAGAAAGAGAGTAAAAGTAAATTAGAAATAATACCTTAAATGCACCTAGCCATGATTCAAATCACAATTTTCTCATTAACTAATCCAATCTATAGCGAGATTGGTGCCATTGACCAAAGCTGGTGAATCATTTAAAGAGCACGTACTCAATTTGAAGTTAGATTTCGGAAAAATTCTTTTGCTGTACAATATGAATTATGAGTAATAAAATTGACTATTATAGTCGTTAATCATTATTCATTTATTATCTATATACATATACTTAAAACAGAAATTAAATATATGTGTCCAGAAATACTTAGAAATACTGAAGTTTGGCATGATAGTAAAGGATCTGTCTCATTTAACCAGAAAAATAAATAAAAATAAGAAATTTAAAAATGGGGAACTGGGAATTTGAGGGTATTGAGGGGCGTAAATATAGAAAAAGCCTTTTAGGGAAGGTAGTTAATTGAAATTTGGTAGGCAGGTAAATAATAAAACAAGTTTTAAAATATGATATTTCTTGGTTGGGGTTGGTTTGATGGGGAAGGGTGGGCTCAAAAATTAAAAGAATAAAACAACTTAAAAGGGTATAAAACTTAAACATGGCAGGAAGGTTAAGGGGAAGCCCCAAATAACCAATAAATCTGATAATTTTAAATTTCAAAATAGGACTCTGTAAAAGGGGTGGGGATGTTAGCTTATCTGGAAGTTTTGGGTTGTTGGGGGTCTAAAAATAGAAAAAGTCTTCTAGAAAAGTTAGATTATTGAAATTTTGCAGGCAGGTAAATAATAAAACAGGTCTTAAAATTTGAGATTTTAAAATTGGAGTTAATGAAATGATGGAGGGAGGTTCAAAACTTTAAAAAACTAACAGAAAAAACATCTTAAGAAAGGGTAGTATAAAATTCAAATTTGGCAGGAATGTTAAGGGGCTACCTCAACGGAAGGTGGAATTTTAAAATATTGATTTTATTTAACCTTTTTATCCTGTTTACAATTTTTATCCTCTTAATCTATTTTACACTTTTTAACCTTTTTACTTACCCTTTTTACCCTTTAAAAATCGCTTGGATCCCTACTTTTTACTCTGTTAACCCTGTATGTATTTTTTCATATTCTACACCATTTTAGACTTTTCACCCTTATTTATTCTATGGCAATTGGAACTCGAAAGTTCACTGTCACACTTACAAACGTACGCCACCTATCCCTATCTCGAGCTAATTCTATCCAGTCTATCTTATTACACCCTATTTAAGGTCTATCCAAATGTTACCCTCCCATCTGTGTCTGGATCTTCCCAGTGGTCTTTTCCCATTGGGTTTGCCATTCGATAGTCAATACCTTGAACGCGGTACTTCCATTCGCACTGCATGACCTGCCCACCGTAACCTGCGGGAGTTTACTACCATAACAATCTCTTGTGAGGAGTACAGGGTATGCGGCTCATCATTATTAAACCTCTTCCACTCCCCAATATTTTCTTCAATTTTTGGACAAGATATCTTCTTAAGCACCTTGTTTTCGAACACCCTAAATTTCTTTTCGTCACTTAAGGTAAGAGGCCATGTCTCGCAACCATAGAAAACAACCGGTAAAATTATGTTTTGTATGCTCTGAGTTTTACATTTATTGACAGCAGGTGAGACGCCAACAACTTACTGACCAACTAGTAAAAATAATTTCCCGACTGTATTCTTTTCCTAATTTCCAATCCAATATTGTTATCGCTAGTTAAAATTGTTCCTAAATATTTGAATTCATTAACCCTATCAAATGATACGTTGTTTGCTGTAATATCTAAATTTTCTTCCAAAATCTGTGTTCTCTGTGTTATCATTGTCTTTTCAGCATTCACTTCTAAACCTATTTCCTTACTAGCCTATAGTAAAATGTTTGCATATTTTCTTGCAACAGCTTCCTTACTATAACCTAACAAAGCTACATCGTCTGCGTACCCTAATAGTTGTAATGTACCGTTTAATATCAACCCCTCCCTACTCTCTTGCACTACCCTGATAGCATTCTCTAATACTAGATTAAAGAGTAATTAGGGAAAGTGCATCTCTTTGCTTCAATCCATTATGTATTTCGAAAGTGTCTGATAACTGACATCCAACCTGTACCCTGCTACGCGTATCTCTCAAACATACCTCTATTAGCTTGACCAGTTTTTTTGGGTATTCCAAACTTAACTAAAATTTCATATAAATTTTCCCTTTAAATGAATCATAGGCCTTTTTAAAATCTATATATAATTGATGTACCATCATGTGATAGGGGGGGGTTATGATTGAAAGAACAAGTACATGGCATACCATGATTTATTTAACACATAATAGGTTACATATAGATGAAGTTACCCATTAATGGGTGTCGTGATGTATTCTCTGAGCATACCACATAATACAATAAATAGAGCAAGTAGTAGAGAAGGTATGATGAACAATATAACAAGCTCGTTACAAATAGCCTTACTAAGTTAATACTTATTAATGGAGTTTTATGAGGTAATATTAGAATCAATATAATAAACAAAACTAAGCGGTCAACATAGAGTAGTGAAATCCTACAACAAAGGGAACAAGGTAATTTGCATAGTTTCAAAGGTTTTAAACTGGCAGCTATAACTCAGCAATAAATTAGCTGATTTAGCTTAATGCTTAGAAAAGACAAGGTTGTAAGTAGATAGCCACAAAAAGTATATTCACCATCCTATTAATTCGAATGAAAACTCATATAGCTCTAATTCTCCTAAATATACATATATCTTGGGGGCCTAGGCGACTATCATCATAATGTTACTAGCCCCTATGAGTTCGTCTATATACTGCGAGAACGTCAAGACCATTGGTAGGGGCAGCAAACAATATCCCATACACTAGGGATGAATATGTCCCAATTAGGACAGCTTTGACAAAATCATAACTTCTCTGAAATGCCNCTCTGAAATGCCCCCCCCCCCAATCAAAACTTGAAAGAAATGTATACATTAGAACGCATTCGCATTCTTTCGAAGTATCTTATGGAACCAGTCTAAGTGGTTTTAAATACAAACATTTACAAGTGCCTTGAGAGGCCAAGCTTGGACATATCTGGCAAATAGGCTAAATAAGAATGTTCATAAACAAAGAGAATAAGAGGCAATTGACTCGGGCAAAGGCCTAATTAGGCCATGAGCTCCTAATAGCTAACTCCTAATTTCCTGGTGCTGACGTTCCCCCAGTAAAAAGGGAGACTGAGAGTCCCATTCTAGCAAAAATACATCTATAGAGTGGCAAGGCTTAGTATACAACAAAACAAGCAACAAGGAGTCGTTAAGCGACTATAAGTAATGGCTAAGCCATTAGAGGGGTATCCAAAGTTAGTTAATTGTGTTTACACAATAAACAGTCAACTGTTCATCCTAACAGCACTAGCCGACTGATGAAGCAGCACGAAGCCGAACAGGTCAAACTAGACCTTACAAGGTGTACACTGCCATATCAAACAAGTTTTGTTCGGAGGGAACCAAATGACCCGCAGTTATGCTATTGATACACTTAGACATAGAGGACTATTAAATAACAATAATAATCTAAACAAAATATATACGTAGCTGTGTCGTGAAGCGACTGATTACTACATAACAAAGTAAAGCCAACTTCTTGGCTAGGGTAAACTAATCATAGTCGGAATGTGATCAGTAGATATAATCCTAAAGTCCCGAGAGGGATTGTAATACTTGTGCGCTAATAAACGGACCATCTCTCTAAGCCAAGTAGACAGACCGCGGTAGTTCTCGGGTTGTATTTCCTTCAAGTGGCGGGATGCTATCTGGCGCTGGCCACGGCTGAGTCCAACGCCATAGCGTCGTGTGCAGTTGATAACTCTTGTTGCTGGTAGTTCAAACGGAGAAACACAAAGCTTTTAATATTTTCTGCTGAGCAATGAATATATGTCTCTATTTTAGGCGATAGATAATGTTAAATAGGCTCCCCGATTGACACCCGACTAGGATAGGAAGAGAAGGGGGGGTCAACCAACCATGTCTCGGAGTGACAGTGCTCGGAGAGGTGGATGCCTAAAGCGGGTATCGGCGCATGCGCGAGGAGCAGGTGATGAGAGAATCAAAACTAGAAATAGTTTATTTCAATATTTTTTCATGAGTTACCATTCCAGTAGAGTTAAATGTGGCCCATCAACGACGATCCCACAAAACAGCCACCTCATCGGCTAGGCCATGGTAAGTCCAATCCCATCCACTGTTCTTGCAGAGTCGATATTTACTTTGTTGGAGGTTGAGATAATTAAGTGTGTGGGTTAATTTCAAATAGACCGGCACACATGTTGAATTCTCACTTTTTTCTAATGTTAGTTAAGTATTAAAAATTTAATCCTTTGTGGATCTATTACGTCGAAATACACACTGATGATCCCCAACTATTTCCTATACATATGGCGTCATATTTCATTAAAATTATGTTAGATAATATTTTGTAACATAATTGGTAGCAGTGAGATACCTCTATAATTACTACAGTCTGTTTTATAACATTTTTGTAACTATGAGATACTGCTATAGTTATTACAGCCTGTTTTATCTCTCTTTTTGAAAATATATACCATTATGCTTTCCTTCCATTATAGTGGCAATACATCATGTTTCCGTTTGGAACATAAACTTTTATGAATTTCTATTACTAAAATTTCGCCCCCTCCCTTTATTAACTATGATGATATTTAATCTATACCTGGAGCTTTATGATTCTTTACTTTCTTAATAGCTTCTTTGATTTCACTAATACTAGGCTTTGGGACTAGTGGCTCAGTAATATGGATTTCAATAGCCTCACCTAAATCGGATCCTTCACGAACATTCAAAATTTGACTGAAGAAGTCGTTTCATGTAATCAAAACATCGCACGTATCGTCCATCAGATTACAATTCTGATCTTTAACTAAATTGACCCTAGCCTGATAACTTTTCCTATATCCATTAATACCTAAATACAGATCCTTGATATTCTTATGTTCGCTATTCTGTTCTATTTCACTAACTTAACCCTTTCAATGCTCTCTCTTTTTGTTTCTAAATGTTGCACTGGCCTTCAATTTTGCAACTATAATTAATGTATTGTAACACTTTTTACCCCAAAATATTTCCCTAGTGCTCAGCCGGTAATTAAAGTAAAAAGATGTAAAAAAGTTCAATAAAGGGTAAAAAGGCCAAAAATGATTAAAAAAAGGTCAAAGTAAATATAATCACAAAGGGTAATAAGACAAACAAATCAAAAATTGCGACAAAAAAACCAAAAAAGGAATAAAATTCAAAAGTATTATAAAGGACACATGGGACACATTAGAGCAAAAAATGGCAAAAAGGGCAAAAAGGATTAAAATAGTAAAAAGAGTCTGATCAAATCTTATACAAATAAAAAGACTATGTAAGTTAATGAACCTGTTCTGGGCTCCTCTGATTTATTTGAAAAGTCATGGATGAAGAATATTTTTCTTTAAATAATTATATGTAAAATTTTCTTTTAAAACTTCATCAACGGATTACCAGACAAAATTGAACGATTTAATTTCAGCACAAGATTCTAAATCCTAATTATATATTGATTATTAATATCATTTTAATTAATTATTATTTATTTTATTGAGTTTCAAGCCCATAAGGCATTTTCAGAAGTAAATTCAAATACATTATGTATTAAACTTTTCTTTGTTTGAAGACTTATTCCATTTCATTCAAAAGTATGGTGATGAGTTGGCCCCCTTTTAGGTCAAACAGTACTAAGAAAACCAATAAGAAGTTATCCTTAATAACATCAGACTACCAAGAGCTCTTTTATTGGTTGATTTTAACCCTAAAGACAAGGGGTCCAAGAAGCAAGGGGTAGGTCAAATATAAGGTTCTGGAGCAGCTTCTGCATGGCTCTGGATCTCCGCGTCGGTTGGGTATACAAGTAAGATCTGTGTCAGTGCAATTTAAAATTTTTAATTATAAAAGTGTGATTTCAACTTGCAATGGCGCTCTAAATAAATCTAGAGAACCCGGATACGTAGAAAGGGAAAACATTCATAGTTAAAGAGCACGTAAAAGCAAAATATGGAGATGCATGCAGTGGTGGCTCGTCACTTTAGAAGGTGGAGGGCGCGGCCTGTTTAGTTCATTATTTATAAATAATACATTTAAAAGAAGACACAAATTTCGGAATAGATTTAGTTAAATATTAATTTATTTAAACTCTAAAATTAATATCACAAACAAAATGCAAAGATAAAAAAACTCACCCCAAAGAACGTGGATCTATTGTAGAAACACTGCAGCTGTGTAATGTGGGTAAATATATAGGTATGTATGTTCAATATCCTCACAAACTCGCAACATTAACATGTAGGATACACAATATTTACATTATTTACACTTGCGAGAAATGACTTAGTAGGCAATAAACAAAGAAATTATTTATATACGAGGCCCATACTCCTCTCCTTTCAGTTAATGAACTTTTCCATAAATCTGTCGTCAAAGTCCTGCATTTGTGTGATAAGTTCCTTGTTGATGGCTACCATCACTAGAGCATTCAGTCTGTAATTTTTCGTTGTATACCTTAGGAAAGTCTTTATTCTTTTCAGTATTGAAAAGCAACATTCAGATTCAGTAGATGTCATTGGGATCGTTATGATAATTTTTAGAAGCTTCGTCAATTAACTTAAACTGAAATAATGTTATTTTTCTCCATGAAATTCAATAGTTGTATTGCTCCTTTAATGTCAAAGTCCTGTCTTCTGTATAATAGTCCCAATGCAGACCGGAATTTTTCTTCCGGAAAGCAAGTAGAAAATTGGGGAAATGACTTATTCCATAACAAAGAAGCTACCTCCAAATGACCAGTAAGATCAAATATGTCTTTTACATGAGTTGTAATGATATCACACACTTCTTTTGCATCCCCCACTCTGGTGCTACATTCAACATTACTTTTCCTTTTTCTTGGTTGTTCAGTGAACTCTTCCTTTATTTGCTTCTCTATTTCATTCACTTGCCCCCCTCTGTCTGCATCTCATTTTCAAAAATGAAAATGTCATTTTGCCACATTTCACTGTCTCTGTTTCTGGTTTATAGTTGTTGGTACAATATATCCAAGTGAGGTAAAATTTTGTGGAAAAGTGTTAGCCAGAACATGAAATTTGGGTCCTGAAAAGCTCTTCTGTGGCTACTCGCCTCGTTAACAGTAGCTTTGTTTGTGCACTTTTCCTCAAGAACTTCGAAGCATTCCTCCAACTTGTTTCTATTTTCATACACAACGATAACAGTTCGAATGTTGTAGTTCCATCTTGTTGTAGTAAATCTGGGTAGTCTGACTTGTACTACTTGCTCCAAAACATCAGATTGTAGAAACGAGTGCGAAAAAATGCAAGTTGGCAGAAAGGTTTGAGAAAAAAAACTCGAACTTTGCTGTTTGCACTGGTTGCTTTTTACAATATCAAATTTAGATAATGAGCGTAACAATGTACAAAATAGGCAAATGGGTATGTTTCTCTAATCTTAGCCTGTACACCCCCAACAGAGCCACTCATAACATTAGCCCCGTCATACGTCTGTGCTATTAATCTTCCTTTTGAAGTGTCTAGAAGAGGTTTGATATGGTCCATTATGTATTTTGCTAAGGTTTTTGCACATCTTCCTTCAGGAATAAGAAACCCCCAAAACCTCTCACAAGCCAACCCCTCAAACACATACCTAAAAACTAATACCATTTGACAATGGTTCGTTACATCAGTTGTCTCATCACATTCGATGGCTACATATTCAGAATCTCGTATCTGCTTTTCTATTTCCTCCCTACAGACATTAAACATGCAGTCCAGTATGTCATTTTGTATCATTTTCGATGTTCCTTTGAATAGAGTGGCCGATTCTAAATGGTCTTTCATTGCAGAATCCAGCTCAGCAGTATAATTAATTTGACCTCTGTAGACACCAGAATTTGTAGATGATGCTGATTCGTCTTGACCTCTCAGAGGTAATTCAAAAACACCACAAAAATTAAAACATGAAATCAACCTTTTTAATATGTTCCTATTTTTGTCAACGTGAGTATTGTTTTTTTAAACGATTTCTCTGTATTGTGAGTCTAGACTAGACGATATGTTTACTTTGCTTAGCAAAGAAAGATCAACGACACTATTCATGTGATTCAAAGATACTTTTTTCTGTTAAATGTTTTATATCATTGACTCCTTTTACTATCCACAAGCACCCGCCTCGTTGGCGTAGTTGGCTAACGCGATAGACGTGCTAAGCTCGACCACCGAGGACGGGGAGATCGAGGTTCGAATCTCGGTCGTGTGAACTGGGGTGGTTTTTCCTAAATGGTTTTCCACTCTCCTTCCAGGCAAATGCGGGTTCACTTCCTCTAAATTCAACCCTCCCAATTTCTAATCCATTAGCGTAATTAGTACTCAAGCGTATAACCTGAACGGGTAGTAAGACGCGGTGCTAAATAATAATACTATCCACAAGCATTCACCACTGTTTCTGGGAGAAAACAAAATACACGTGAAACAGTGCAAAGATTTGTCCACATCACATCCGCAAATCCAGCAATTTTTTTGGTATGCATCTTTGGACTTGAGCTGCCTTTTAAAAACTCGATTTTCATTTTTATTCGTTTTTATTCGTTCCATACATAGTTCAGGACATGATTTCAAATCTCTTTTTTGATCACGATCTTGTAACATTCGTTGTCTTATGCACCTGAATTGAACCATCCATATTAAGCCTAGTTACAAAAAAATATTAAAACATATAACTCAAATAAACACTATCTTAAAATAACCCTACATAATATTATTATAAACACACACTTTACACACAGCTTCAAGATGCAGGAACACGCAGGATGACTGACAACAATTATTGCTGGTTCACGCTATACACATTATCTCATAAGCTTTCAACCTTAGGGCGCGTAAGGTAGTGCGCTTTCACACTAAGAATAAGCAGGGCTAACTAGCCGTAGCAGCAGGGGCGGCTCGTCCCTAAGGCGCGGAGGCGCGCGCCCCCCATCCCCACGAATCTCCAGTTCCTTTTAACGTTATTATT
>CABFWO010000426.1:1297-56490 GCA_902155825.1 Timema genevievae
TTTTTTTTTTTTTGCTGTGCTCATTAATGACTTCAGATTTATATAGTAATAAATAATTAATGTATTTCATCAAAAAACTGATCTACATTTTATATTACAAACATTGAAAATAAATACCTTTCCAAAGGTCAAACGCTTTGTAAATCTTGCTTCTTTTTTAAGACTCTGACAAGTTCTTGATAATTTTATAATTAACAAAGTATTAACAATTTATGTGAGCGGTACATAGTGAAATGATTTGATAAATGAGAAAACTAGTGTGATTTCTTTCATACGATAAGCTCATTTGCGCGAGATTATTTGAGTTGGTTACGAAACATGTGATTAACAAGTTGTCAGCACTCAATTCAAACGTGCTACTAACTATAAATCAAAAACATTTGTTTTGATTTACTAACAGAATTTTATGGACGAAGAGTTTTTTTATTACTTTATATAAATCAGTGTACCTCGGTGGTCTTGGGGTAAAGTGTTAGCCTCAGGATCCAATGATTGTGAGCTCAAACCCAACCGAGGACGACGGCTCTTTTACTTTGCGATGAAAATCCGCAGCACAACTTCCTTTGGAGGGGAAGTAAAGCCGTCGGTCCCATATCGAGGTTGGCATGTCCCTGGAAAGTATATGTGAAAATACCTTTATGGGAAAAAAAAGTATAGGCTCTTTCATGCTCGCTCGTAGAAACCCATTGCGGAAAGCAACGGGAAGCAACCACCCTTTTAGGACGTCCATATGACATGTGTTTTCTCTAACCGGTGGCATGCCCAGCTCCGGATAAATAGGAAGTACACAGGACCAACCCTCGGGTTGAAGAAATTATTATTATATATATTATCGACTGGTTTTTACCTTTTCTATCTTTAAAATAGCTAAATTAGTTATCAACGTGTTGGGGACAATACTATAGGTGCAGGGCCCGATTAAACCACCCTTTTATTCCTTTATCCTCAATTATCAACAAAGGAGCCATATATTAATCACCTAATCGTTTAGTAATCGTGTGCTTTGTGAACACAATTATTTATTCTGTGATATTTTCAAATACTATACATATAACAGAATAGGTTTAGTCCGATATTGTTTAAAATTGGTCTATGGATATTAAATTGGAATTGAATGATACTAAATATAGTATGAAGCATTTTTAATTTTTCCACTTACTGTCTCGCTCTTGTATATACAAAATATAGGACCATTTGTATATATGTCATCCCCCATACTCTTAATCAATCCCTTAGTTAATATGTCATGGCTAGGTACCTTTTAGACCAGAGCTGGGCAATATATTTTTTAATGTAGCCACAGATGTGGAAAATGGGAAGTGAAATTCGCCATACCATGTGAAAATATAAAAATTAGGTTGCACAATCTAGCATTTAAAGCAACATACACGGTTTGAACACGTTTATTCAAAACATATACACTATGACGATTCACTTAAAAACTTCCTCAGACACAAATTATGAAAATTGTTCAGATTAAAAACGCAAGACACTTTAACTCTAACTTTGAAAATCCTTTTGTTCTGACAGGTTGCAGAAACATTGTTTGAATATCTGAACTCAATGCACCTCTCAACTCAGCCTCCAAATTGACAATTCGAGATTTATATTTTGACTTTATGAATCTCACTGTAGAGAAGGTCTATTCACACACATGTTGATCCAAACATGGACAATAATTCCTAAATGCCCTATTTCAAAGTTGTGAGATCGTTGTCAGTCAAAATATATTTCCACACATCTTTGAGTGAAGAATTTTGGTAAATTTTTAAGTGTTCCAGACTGTGAGGAGAAAGCAAATCATCTTCAAACCTGCGCCGTGAACATTTTATTTGATTTGATTTGTAATCATATCAAAGTGGGGTGGATCACGCAAGAAATTAAATGCCAGTTTTAAGTCATTGAAATTACAAACAAACTTGATTAAAATTTGTTGAACAGATTTTTATCCTAGTTTATGTAGAATTTGTAACGATATTGATTTGGACCGCTCTCATATATTTAAAAAGTCATGGATGAAGGTATTTTTCTTCAATAAATTGTGTGTAAATTATCCTTTTAAGACTTCACCCATGGAGAATCACGCGCTTTTCAGAAATAATGTAGAAGAATTGCACCATTAAAGCTTAATTTTTATTCAAAATTTTAACTTCGTAGTATTTACCAAACAAGCAAGAGACGTTTATACTCAATAGGATGCTAGCTTTCAAGACACCTGTCGCAGGGACGCTTTCGATTTGTTGGTTTTGACACTGGTCACGAGAGGTCCAAGGGTCAAGGGGTATGTCATAAATAAGCTGTTTGTGCGTTTGAACACACAGAGTGCCGGCGACATAAACCTAGAGAACGTGTAATATCACGACAGTACATAATCTGTAGCTCAAGAAAAATTTCATAATTTTACATAATATCTTTGCACCAAAGATAAAATTACTTCAATAAATCGTGTACAACATTAACAGTTGTATTTATTCAAGTAAAATATCACAATAATTGGCGCATGATCACGGGGCTATAATAACCAGTTATCTCACAATCAATTCAAGAAAGTTGTAATTGGCTCCCATTCGCGGGACAATTATATCCCGAACAAACAGTAACATAATAATTGGCGCTCGATCCCGGGGCTATAAATACCAATTATATCTCAATAATTCCGTATCACAATAAATTTCCGCTTCACGTTGAGTAGACCACACTCCTCAATTTTTTTCCATTGAATATACAACCAATGGAAGAACATTTACTGACAATTTAAAATATTACTATACTATATTATAGTTGTGTATCACACGTATTGAATCTGCAGATCTAACTTTTGACAGATGGTGTCAATTTTTAGGTGTGGGAAACTAGTGTATATGTATTCATTTCTTCTAAAAGCTTTGTCAATATACGAGTGAAATCTCTTTAGACTGGCACTTTCATAAAAACAGTTTAGGATATTTAGTATTCAAAACTACATTTCTCTTACGTGCATTAAAATCGCAACCACATTTTTTTTAAGGGAAAAGCATATCTCACAAGATAGACAGAAACATAAGAATTACCCTAACTAAGAATAAGAAGTGGCATAATTCCATTATCCAATAACAGACTTGAAAGCTTCACAAATAATACGACTAATTGCGCTTTCTAATGCCAATGATGGCTCTCAGTGACTCATGCCTTATATACTCGTAGCATAAGAGAACAGGATTAACAGGAAGTATATTAAGTAAATGCATCAGCATTTGCATGAAGATATAATAAAAAAAACTCTATACAAAAAGTTACAAATATAAGATTAGAAGTGTGGTGAGTATATAAAAGTTTGGTTGAACCTGGTGTGCTAGCTTGTTTTCAAAATAATATTAACGCGAGCTGATTTCGTTATGTCATGTCCACTTCATGCTATGAACGAAACACGATTGGTCCGTTGCAACAGGGTTTTAAAGACAACTTAATTATCAACCGATTATGTAATCACCTAGTAAACAAGAAACTAGAGCAAAGGTATTTGTGTACACTTTGTTATGATAAAATATTGTTCTTTAAAAACCGAAAACAAAAATGTCAGTATTGACACCTTCATTAGTCGGTATTGCATCTGCCTACTGATCCAAGGGTTCTGGGTTCGATTCCAGTCATCGAACTACAATGTATTTCTTTGTGATAAATTTGTTCCTTTAAGCTACTATGGGATAAAATTGTCGGTTTGGTGTTTGTTGCGCTGGTCTTAAAGCTAAGCATTAAAAGCCAAAATAATAATATAAAAACTATAACAATAAATAATAATAGGTCTGGCTACACTCACAGCTCAGGTGGATAGATGGCATTTTGTGATTTTTTAACCCAGTTTACTAACCAGGTTTTTTTAAAGGCTGTGAGCATGGTAAGGATAATTAAAATTTAGCTTAAAGGAAGGGATGTTTCTTAAATCTTTATTTTATCTACTTTTCATTTACCACTAAAGGTAGCAGCCTTACCTTGACGAGTTACACCATGGTCCAACTTATTAGCTCAACCATAGTGTAGCACGTTAAGGTAAGACTACTATCCTTAAGGGTTAGCGCAGTATACCTAGTTGTGAGAAGCATTGAGGGGGCTCAAAAAGCTCCGCGGTTCCTATGGGTGGCTCGACATGTTAAACAGGACATTAGGATTGTAAAGGAGGTAAATTATCATTTATAGCTCTGCTTTCAAAACCCACGAAGAAAGCGTGCTAACAGTTCACAGACACGGCGTGCGTGCAAGTGTTCTCCACCCTGGGAACACTTGGCAGTAACGGATGATGAAGTAGTCGAAGGCTGTCAGCGGGGTGCGAACTACGCCTGCTCCCTCCCACACTAAGAGACTTGTCACGCCACCGAGGAGAGCTGTAAGGCCGGGATGGATCTCCCCCCAATCCTCCTTCCTTCTCACTCTTAGCTTGAACCATCAGTTCCAAAAGTATAGTAACCATGTATAAAATTGAACCATGCGGACACACTTAAGAGTCATTAAATCACGTTACTCTCAGTGGCCGTTGACGTGGAGGTCTCCATTTTAATTCAGGCTGGGTGGGTTTTTGACTAGTAATTTTAATTGTACTTTTCCTACCCTTCCCGGTAAGGTGTCGGACTTCTGTACTGCGGGTCCGGGGTTCAATCCTCGATCGCGGCACAGATCTGATTGCCAAACCCTTCCTTCACCTCTGACAATTAATCACAACTTGTGAATATGTGTAATGCCAGACCTACACCGTGGTTCGGATTCCACGTTAAACTGTAGGTCCTCCATTTCATCTCACAATCACCCTACCATTACACATTAACGTAAGTGCGTATAACCCGAACGGGTAGTAAGACGTGGTGCTAATAATACTATTAATAAATATAGTAATAATAGTAATCCTACCCTTCCCGTGTTAACTGTAGTGAATTTTATCTTATTATACATTATTTAATCCAACTGATCAGGGTGGTAAAGTAGTGAACGCAAGTTAAAGCCAATATCTTTGAAGTTTTTATATCAAAACTTTTTTTGGCCAGAATAAATTAAATAATTCTTCAACAGAAACTTATTTAGAGTTCAATCATTTCTTTCACATGGTGACCTCAAAAGGTCTTGAATGTCTGTCAAGTGTGTCCTGGAATTTAATGACAACTTTTTCTCTTCATTTAAAAAGTTTCTCATCTAATGTCGCTTTGCTCATGACAGATATTTAATAACTGTTGATATCACCACACGAAGAAAATCAAACTATGTTTGTACTGAAGAAATATTTGATTTATTTTGGCAAGGTTTGTTATAAAAACTTCCAAAACACTGGTCTTAACTCACGTGCACTACATCCCCACCTTAAGAGCTCGTGTAGTAATTTCCAACCAGGCTTTCGTGGAACACTGGGTTTCCGCGAGCCCATGTTAGAGGTTCCACGAGAATTCGAAAAAAAAAAGTTTCCTTTTTTTTTTGTCCATAATTATTGGACAGTTTGGAAATTTGTTGAGAGAAATCGTTTATCCGAAGAATATGAGGAGAATAATTCCGGTAGTAATGTTAAAAGTGAGTAGTAATTATATTTCCAAGCACATTTCAAGTACCGAAGGACATTATTTTGTAAATATTATTTATTTGAGGTATTTGCGGTGCACTTTCTGAACCATCTGATTATATTAAAACACGGGGATTTCTATGAAAGAGCGCGAAAGGGACTACCAATTTTGCCGAGAAAGGTATTTTCACATATTTTCAATGGTTCTGTTACATATCACAATCGACATGGGACCAACAGCTTTACTTCCCCTCTGAAGGAAGTTGTGCTATGGATTTTTATCGCTCAATATAAATCTGTAGTTTTCTCTGGGTTTGAGCCCATGAACATTGGCTTCTCAGGTGTGTACTTTACCCCAAGACCCCTGAGGTCAGAAATAAAAAATAATAATAATAGGCAATCCATACTCTTGACATATTTAGCTCAAAAGTTTGAGTTAGTTATTTACTAACCCTACTGGCTTACAGGTATATTTTGTGATATGTGTCATTCAGGGAGGGGCTCCCCAAGATTTTACGATTTTTTTTTTAAGGAATCCTCCTAACTAAATTTTGGGAATCACTGTTTTAGAGACTGTGGCGTTTTTCAAACTGGGCTCCCCATAGTTATCTCTGGTTTTGTGAAACCATTTTAAAATATTCTTTATTTGTTTTTCACACTACAAAATAACATCGGTGATTAGGATTACCAATTTTTATACTTTTATATTAATATAATTTAAATTTCGATATTGACTGTTTATAGTATTAACAAAAATATGAGGGTCACAGCATTTTTTTTTCTAGTGCAAGGACTACGTCGGTTTCAAAAAAAGTTTGGTAGCCTCTTATTTAGAGCACAGTTTTAGACCAGGCCCACGACTTGATATTCAAAACTTTTGGACCAACCGCTACACATAAAAATGCTCATACAATTTTAAATTGGGAAAGATTAGATAAATGATATCCTTGTTCCATCACATGACTTCCACTCAAGTACCTGCCTTACTAGTATAGTTCTTTTATCAAATTCTAGATTAATTCGGTTCACTTTTGACAAGTCTAACTAACCGTTCGGGTTATTCAAATAAATTACAATAGCAGAATGTATCTGTACAGCATTTGACTTTCTTGAATTCGAGATAGGCGTTCAGTTATGTTCATTTATATCTGTACGAATAAATAATAGCTCGAATGTTTATTTTTTTAGACACAAAAGCATGATAACATATTTTGTTTATTAGCTCACAAATAAAAGCAATCTTTTGAAAGACTGTATCCATAAATTGTATTTAGTGTGTATGTGCCCGGGAAATTGAGGAACACAAATATACAAACTACTATCCTATTAATTATTTTTTTAACATCCATTCAAGGTGGTCTTCTCTCAGAAATAAATTTAAGGCGTGCGCTGACCACAAATAAAAAAATATACTATAATAAAGTGTCAAGGTATAGAGACTAGTATCTGAGTGGGCATCATACACACTTAATGGTAGAATCATACTAAGCGACATGTGAATTAAATTCAATACGGACTTATTAGAAGAATAAAGCATGTGCGAGACGTTTACATTTTTTACTTTGTCAAATAAAGAGAGAGTATTGTAAGCATAAAAAAATCAAACTCGAGATTACTAGGAATCATTACGTTTTATGTGGCCCCGAACCCAAAATATTGGATTTTATAATTTTTCTGTCTGCCCCAGTCCCGTGTCTTTCTGTCCTTAGCGTCGGATCCGAAACGGTCAGATGGATTTGATATTTAAATTTTACAGGGCTATACTTGGGGATTTAAAATAATATTTTGACCCTAGCCATCAAATTAAGAGTAGCAGGCCTACACTGATAAGTGATTTTTTTAATTCTAATTTTTTCAAAGATGGCTTTAACGATTTTGTTTACAAGGCATGTCTAGGATTTATTTGACATAAATAATAGTATTATATAACTGGTTTTTGAACAAATATTTTTGAAGGGTAGTTTAATGATGGTAAATTTTAATCGAGATATTTGAAAATAGCTCTAATTATTTGGTTAATTATTTGTTTAACATGACAAATAACACTGAATACCAGTGGGCCCAACTGATTTTTGTGGTAAGAATTTGTTAAGGTTGGTTTGCTGACTACTATTTTCTTTAAATAAACTTTTTAAAAATATCTTTAATGGTTTTGTTTAAAATGTATATAGTATTTGGGATCTGTTGATCTCCCAAATAACACTAAATATATTTTATTTTGGGGATAATAGTTTATTGAAGACTGATTTGAGTAAATTGTTAATATTTTTGAAAATATCAATACCATTTGTTTTAAATATAGATATCGGGGCATATTTTATATAATAATAAATAATGTGTCCTAAATTTCTAGAATAAATTAATTTAAGGGTAGTTTACTTATGACAAATGATATAAAATATGAATTTAAAAAAAAATTGTTTCGGAACCGTATCTTTAGATGGTTTAATACGTATCACTAACGTCAGGTCGGCTTGACCACATCATCAATGAATGTATTGTAATCAAAGTCTTTAAGAATACATTCGCTTCTCCTGTGATCAAGCAATCTGAAAATTTTTACCCAAAAATTTTCATCCAACATTATTATTAGTAATTATTTGTTTGGACATTATTTTCAGTTACGCTAAATATAATTTTAAAGTCGACCTATATATTTTCTAACAGCTTCACTCCACTCCCTTCCCTCAACACACTATTTTATATATTTATATAGGTTTACACGCCCTCAAACCAAAACACTTTCCGATGAATATTTACCGTGAAATTGTTCATCTGTATAAGATTGTCGCATGTTTCAACTCTAGTCAAGTCTCTGTACGCTGGCGGGGGAGTTAACCCTGGACCATTCGAGACGGCACTCATCGTAACATGCGGATAGCCTTGAGCAGGGACGGGGGGGCCATTTAGAACTACTATGTCTGTGTTCCACCGTGAGGAACCAGACAACAACGTGATGCTGAAAACCTTAGACACGGAACCTGTCCTTAAAAAAATGGGGGATATGGTGGGGGGGAGGGGGGGGAGTGTTGGAAGACCCATTGTTCGACTCCCGACCTTGTCATAGGTGGATGTATTGTGTTAGCTGGAAGTAGACGTGCCCGGGTATGGTTAGTGCGTGCGTGGGCAATACGCGTCACCACTAAACACACATTGAGTTTAAGGCGGGGTGAGAGCGACACTACAAGTTTATATTCATTATTTTTTAGTACAGCATCTTACTACCTGTTCAGGTTATACGTATATGTACTAATTACGATAATGATTTAGGGATAAGGAAAGTTGAATTTAAAGGGATTGTACACGCATGTGTGTGAAGGCGAAGTGGGAAACAATTTAGGAAAAAATCACCCTCATTACACCCGACCGAGATTACAACCCCGATCTCCCCGCAGGCTAACACAATAGTGTCGCCTTAGACCATTCGGCCACCGAAGCGGGTCAAGTATTATAAAACGGTAAGTTTATTAATTGAGTCTCATAAGGGTTAAATGTGAGGAGGATAGTTTCAATGGAAAGATGGAACAATAAGGAATATATAATATAGTTCAGCTATTTGTGATTCAAATCTTCCTCTTCCCATCACCGGAAATTCAGTATATTGGGATCCTAACACCTTACACTGTGTGACAACCAATCCACAATTTTGGGTAGAAATCTAGTTTTCAAATAATGTCACTTCCCGGCAGTCACAAATTATTCCAAATCCAATTAAAAGGCACTTTCAAGAGTATTAACAATGTATGAACCTTGGTAATAATACCAGCACTGGTGAGCACGTGGAGTGGATTAAGGCATCAGTCTTGTGTTGTCTGGTTTGATAATGGTGGGGTAGCTCGGGTGTTTTGAGTCTTGGACTTGGGGAATAGATGGTTTACCACTCTTCGCAAGTGCTGGTCCATTTCCTCTAAATTATCTCGTGGGTGTGGCAAATGCTCTAGAAACTAGAACCTTGGTCATTCGACCTTCTCTTACCTCTGATTTCCTGGCTTATGGAGGAACTCATTTCTGAGGTGGGGACACCATTAAGGTGAATTCCACTTTTCCCAGATGATAGGATGATTATACGTGAGAATGATGTTGGTGTAAAGCAGAGGGGACCTACAGTTTAACGTGGGTTCCGAACCACGGTAAGGGCCTGGCATTCCACACACTCACAAAGCGTGAAAGCACACACTTTGCCAGAGGTGAAGGAAGGAATTGGTAATAGGATAAATCTGTGCTGAGACCGGGATTTGAACCCCGGACCCCTAACACAGAATTCTGACACCTTACCCCTAGACCACCAGGTCCCCCACCCCTTATAAATTATCATATTCATCCCTTTCCCATAGTGTAAATATGCAGACAAGCCGTAAGGGTAGTAAATAATAATAGTTACAGACCAATTTCCATACTGTTATTTTTTGTGACGGCCATCATCGGCCCGCAGATTGCCGCATTGTTTAATCAGACCCTTCTGGCACATGTTTACCTGGTAGACGAAAACAACTCGGGCGTCTGTTGGCCCAGTTTAACGGCGGGTTATTACAGAGTAAACATGTCTTCCCCTTCTCTCCCCAACCTCCTCCACTTGATAGCTCGGTTTGTCAAACACATTAACAGTGTGTGAGATAACACGATCCAATATTGGCACAGGCTCATTTCCTCCACCATGCGAGCGTGGTTCGACGTAAAATGACTGAAATGTGAAGAGGTGGAAAATGTTTTCTCATTATTAAACGAACGTTTAATTGAGGTGGAACCCACTTTGGTGGTCATATCGTCTAACCACTGGTATTAAATTTTTTTTCTGTCCGTGTACCCTCATTTGAAATTTAGCTTTAAATTTGTACCCACAAAGTTTTTTTTAGCATCACGTCCTACAACGCGTTTGGGTTATAAGCGTATGTACTAATTACACTAGTGTTAGGGATTATGAAGGTTTAATTTAGAGGGAGTACACACTCATTTGTTCGGAGAGAAGGTGAAAAACAATTTTGGTAAAACCACCTTCACTGCACCCGATCTGGATTGAACCCAAATCTCCCCGTCTTTGGAAGTCTAGTCTATTACTAGAGTAGCGCCTTAGACCATGTGGCCACCAAAGTGGATCCATGCCCAAAGTTGTTTGTGCATTATGAAAGTTGTACATATTTTATAATCTAAATGTATAATGAATTACATCCAAAATAATGTATTAAATAATAGGCTTGAAATTACATACTCGTATATATAAGCCCATATTATATTAAATGTTACATAAACCCTAGCATGTCATCATGTACCTCCAGGAAAACGCGTACCCCATCCAGGTCGAATACCATTGACACACTTCGTTTGCCACATGGCTTAACGCGCTACTCTCGTGTTGGATTAGGCTGCTGAAGACGGGAGATTGGGGTTCAATCCCGGTCGGGTGCACTGAGGGTGGTTTTTCCGTACAGGTTTTCTACTCTCCCTACACAAAAATGCGGGTGCACTTCATCTCAATTAAACCTTCCTAATCCTAGCCCATTAGTGTAATTAGTACTTAGGCGTATAACTCGAACGGGTAGTAAGACGCAATGCTAGAAATATTTAAAAAATGCCATTGGTCTAAGCCCTATCGCAATAGAATGTAGCCTACTGCCAATGAGGAGGATATCTGGGTTCAAATCCTAGTTGGGTATACTAAGGTTATTTTCATAAATGGCTTTCCATCTCCCTCCACGCAAATGTGGGTACACTATTATTACTATTATTATTGTTAGCACCACGTCTTACTACCCGTTCAGGCTATACGCACTTACGCTAATATGTAAAGGTAGGGTGATTGTGAGATGAAATGGAGGACCTACAGTTTAACGTGGAATCCGAACCACGGTGGAGGCCTGGCATTCCTCCCATTCATAAGTTGTGATTAATACACATCTTTTCAGAGGTGAAGCAAGGGTTTGGCAATCAGATAAATCTGTGCTGGGACCTAGGATTAAACCCCGGACCCCAGCACAAAAGTCTGACACCTTACCAATAGACCACCAGGTCACAAATAAGGATACACATAATCTCAATTCTACCTTACTCATCATTAACACACTAGCATAATTAGTACATTATGCGTATAACCCAAACGGGCAGTAAGACACGGTGCTAAAAACAAATTAAATGTACTGACATCGGTTGGCACATGGACTAAATGTCAGGTTCACCTAATTTGGTTTGCTGGTGACAAGGGAGGTCAGGGTTCAAATATTTGCTGGTAAGTACTCAGAGGTATTTTCTTTTACCCCTAAATAGTTTGCTGCATTTCCTTTGCGCAAACGCGGGTGAATTCATCTAATAAAGTGCTCTTCAAATATTTTAAAACACTTTAAATATTACTACCCTTAATGCAGCAGGTTGAAATTTAACTCTCGACTTATTAGACAACTACATTTTTTTCCATTTATTTGATATATTTAACGTGAACTTTCTGAACCGACTAATTATATCAGCACACAACTTATAAACTAACTTAAATCTAGAACAGACACAGCATCCAGCCCCCTGACCATTCATTAATCACTGTGAAAGGGGAAACCCAAATTTCACCGATTATACAATTTTCGGCCATGCCAGGAAACGAACCCGAGACCCTTAGCTCAGTAGACACGCTACTGACCGAGCTAAGGTGTCGGACTTAGATCAATAAAGTCAAGCTTGTTGACCACTCGTCTAACGCTCGCAGCGATAACATTGACTGTTCTGGTTTTGCAAACATTTGTACCCAACAGGCTAGTTGTGATATTTTATCTAGGTCGATTAAACCTGTTTCGAAAATTATTATTTAAGAGATGGATTTGAACCATTTATCGGGCAGAAATATATCACGCATTTATTACATGGGGAATGTGGCATGACAATGTTCATATCGTATTGAAATCAAGAGCTGTGACGATAAATAAATAATTAGGCGACCTTGAAACGATGTTGGCTTCTCTCAAGACCGCATTTTATACGTGCTCGAAAGCTGACACGAACGTTAAAGAGTAATTAGAAGTAAGTAAGTAGCCTCTTGCGTGGATAAAATTTCAATTATCTCTCGTGCAGTGTAATTAAATACTCGTTATTGTAATATACGTGTGTGCTTGCCATATAGGATAGATTTATTTACCATATCTTACTACCCATACAGGCTATACGCACTTTAAGTTAGTATTACGTAGGATTTAAGCTAGAATTCAGAATAAATATATACACATTTGCGTGAAGAGAAAGGATAGGGAAGTGAGAGGGAGGGGGATATAAAGTAGGAGAGAGAGAGTAAATGAGAGACAGAGAAAAATAATTTAGGAAAAAACACTACCCTTGATAGACACCCTGTCGGGATACGAGCACCGACCTCCCAATCACCAATAAATCAGACCAGACGAGGTAAACGTCTAGGTCTTCGTGCCCACCGATACAGGCTCGTGAGATATTCGCTTCGAGAAATCTCATACGTCCGGGAGAGTTGCCAGTGCCAACTGGCTTGATGTAAGCTTGATCACGAAGCTTTATAGGAAGTGTATCCGCATCTACGTGGAGAATGAGGGGCAAACCATTTACGTGGAGAATGAAGGGCAAACCATTTACGTGGAGAATGAGGGGCCAAACCATTTACGTGGGGAATGAGGGGCAAACCATTTACGTGGGGAATGAGGGGCAAACCATTTACTTGGAGAATGAGGGGCAAACCATTTACGTGGAGAATGAGGGACACACTTTGTACGTGGATAATGAGTGGCAAACCATTTACGTGGAGAATGAGGGGCAAACCATTTACGTGGGGAATGAGGGGCAAACCATTTACGTGGAGAATGAGGGGCAAACCATTTACGTGGAGAATGAGGGACAAACCATTTACTTGGAGAATGAGGGGCAAACCATTTACGTGGAGAATGAGGGACACACTTTGTATGTGGATAATGAAGAGCAAACCATTTACGTAGAGAGTGAGGGGCGAACCATTTACATGGAGAGTGAGGGGCAAACTTTGTACGTGGAGAGTGAGGGGCAAACTTTGTACGTGGGGAATGAAGAGCAAACCATTTACGTGGAGAGTGAGGGGCAAACCATTTACGTGGAGAGTGAGGGGCAAACCATTTACGTGGAGAATGAGGGACAAACTTTGTACGTGGATAATGAAGAGCAAACAATTTATATGGAGAGTGAGGGGCAAACCATTTACGCGGAGATTGATGGGCAAACCATTTACAAAAATTCTGAGTAAACCCTACCGGTATTTGAACACCAACAGTCTGTATTCACCTTGTATAGTATCAGAATAGAACCCCATTGAAATTCATCCCATTTGGATTTAAGATATTTCTTCGATAATGTTGTCCTACACCATAAAAAATATAGATGGAATGGCTCGCCGCTCAGACCTTCTTTGTCTTTTATCTTAAAATAAACACTTACTACAAGCTCGTAAGATTTGTGAAATGAAATACTATACATTGTTGCAGAAACACTCCACCAAAGTGCATAAATGAAATAATATCCACCGCTAGAGAAATATTGAGAAAAGAGGAAGATCTTTCTCCACCAAGGAACATAACAATCAAATTCATTTTCAAATACCTCCATAAAAATTCAAGAACTAATGGTTTTATAAAAATATATTTCGAATACAATATTTTAGTATTTAATAGTACTATACCTAGTCCTTGAGAAACCGAAATCAGCCATGTCAAAAGTGTAGAGGACTTCCTGAAGCGGAAGCTGGCAAGGAAGGCGTGTGAACCCGGGCTTCCCAGACACCTGTCCAAACATCATCTGGGGAGCAGTTACGGTGTCTGACACTGACAGAGGGGAGGAGGGATCGTAAGATGGGTCAGAGAGCAGGCTATGTGTTCCCCCTACACCCCCTCTCACACAACCCGTCAGACGGGAGGAAAGTTCAAGGTTATGGTAACAAGGCGCGGAGAAGATGACGGGTTGAGATGAGGTGCGGTTCGGTAAAAGGTCGCGGCGACCATCTAATTCCCATCGGCGGTTTCCATCTCCAAGGTCGAAAGATGCGTGAACTCTTGTGTAAGGTTGAGCCTTACGTACATCACGCACTCGCTCTTGTAAAGGGCCACACATGGATGGGTGGTATTTCCGTACTTCATTCAATAGAAACCGGAGTTGGTGGTCGATTGGTCTAAGGCAGGGGTTGGCCACCTGTCCGTCGCGATCATCCGGGCCATCTTGCGGAACTTCTCAGTTTATTGAGTAAGAAAACCATATCGTCATTAATAATCGATCTTTGGGTCTTACTCGCAAATATCTCAGTCAGTTTCAAATAATATTTGAGTGTGACCAATAAACATCCTAGGTAATGTTAAAAAATATATAAATGGTTTAGTTTGAAAAATTATTTTTCTTCATTCTGTGTGTTTTTCTACAGGGGTGGGGATATAATTATTTGGGGAAAGATTTAATCCAATCAATAAATACAAGGCGTAAACAAAAAATAAACAAGGTAACGTATAGAAACGATGGACCTTTGGTAAGTTTATAAGTCGATTGGGCCCCAAATTGGTTGCCGACCCCTGGTCACAAACAAGATCCAGCCAAAACACCAGACCAACAGACTCCAGGTTAAAATGGCTGCGCTCCCTGAGAGAGCTTGAGTCCCTCAACACGGGTATCACTGCGTGCCATCAAGAGGCATTGAGAAAAAAAGCTCATTTTTAAAATGATTTCACTAGAGAGAGGACACAAATATCCAACTCGAGTAAATTGGCCGCCTTCCCCAAAGCTAGGTTCAGGTAGCGACCTTACCCACTATTCACATACCTCGCACAGAGCTTAAGCAGACTGCACATTACGATTACAATGGTCCCTTCATGATGAACATGTTAAAAGTGAGTCATTTAACTAGTGCGCATTTGGAAATGCTTTTAATCACTGAGCATTGACACTAGCGAACCCCAGTGTTGATGGACTCAACCTGGCTCAAGGAGCGCAGCGATACTTCCGTAAGGCTGAGGATCTTGATCATCCTTACCTGTGATCACGGTATGAGGAAGGATAAGGCGTCACTCTCGTGGTCGACTAGACTGCCGATGACGAGAAGATGAGAGTTTTAATCCCAGTTGAATGTATTTGAGGGCGATTTTTCCTAAATGGCTTTTCCACATCTTCGCAAATGTGGGTATATTTCTTACAAATTCAACCTCCCTCGTCCTTAACACATTAGTGCAATTATCACACGTACGTTTAAACCGAACGGTTGTATGTGGTGAATTTTTTTTTTAATCTGCAACAAGAAAGAGACTTTTCTTTGAGTCTCTAGACCATGGACCAAAGGGAGGAAAGCAGCGCCAAAGAGAAAAAGCCACGCCGATCCTTGGAGCGGGCTCGTTCGTTTCTTCAAGTTTCTGACCTTTTGAATCCCGTTCCTAGCCTGCCTACCTTTGTTTTCTACCTGGTCCCTAAGAACACACCTCACCCTGCAGATGCACCCAACATTAACATCCTTGAAACTCGGGTCCAATCAAAATAGAGTAATATACCGTTAAAACCATGACGCTATAATGGGCCTACCTTTTTTAATTCTATTCTCGAGAATTGATACTTCTTGGCATCTTGTTTGGGTCCTAAGTTGTGGATGTAAGGGACGCGAGAAAAAGTGTTTTTGAAGTTTTTATATCAAAACATTTTGTTGGTCAAAATAAATCAAAACTTGATTCATTATAAATCTGACTTACTACCCATCCAGGCTATCCACATTTAAGTACATTAATGGGATAGAGAACAGGGTGGCCGACTCTTTTAAAGGTGATTCACTCACATTAACTTGGAGAGAGCGTTGAAAAACATGTAGAGAAATCCATCCTATACACACCCAGCCAAGATTCAAACCCTCATCTCCCCATCATTGGTAAACCCGACTAGATGAGCTTGACATATAGTCCACGGGACCACCAGTGTAGTGAAATACAAAGCTAATTTCATTGCTCTAATTAAGTGACTGGAGCTTAATTTGCTGTCTTAAGATAGTTTTTTTTTTAATATTTCTTCCTATTCGAAGAATACTCATTTAATGACGCAATAAATGACTAAAAAGTGAGAAAAAGAAACACTTTTTGAGAATAAAGAGTTGGCTGCTGGAATTCAATGTTAAGAAATAACAAAACCTCTCCGTGGTAAAATTATGGAGCTAATCACAAATCCAGAAGACCCTGTTCTGCTTCAGGGTGGCAATGACGGAGATTGAAATACCCTTTCTTTGAACAGTCAAATGTTTATATGAAAAGCCTTTTGGTTGATACATTATTTTCTTTGTGGCCAAATTGGTTTTTAACTATATTATTAGTGCTACGTCATAGATATTGAAAAGACCTATCTCAAGTTACAGCTGAAGATAACACGGTTTGACGTATGAAAACATAAAAGTAGATCTAATATTTAAATACAGGTTCATCCCTCTAGTGAATTAATAAATATATATAATCACTTGGACCGGGTTTGAAGTGTTACAATTACGTTCCTATTATAAGTTTGTTTGTAAGTCATGTATTAATTTAGTCTATGTTTGCTAAGGGCATGTAAAATACCTCAATAAAATAATTTCAAACATATGTAAATTGACAACTGTGTGATTCGCATTGTACCATTAGATCAATATTTCCGTCAGCCCACCTGGAAATATTGTTAGGTTTGTATCTTTGTTTTGGACAGCAAGTTTGCCAACTTTCTTTTTCTTTCCGAAAGTAAATAATTCAATAGGAGCTGTGGCTTTATTAAATCTTACTCTAAACCTTTATTAGAGCGTGGGGGTACAAAACTTTTTCGTATATTTTTTGTATTTTTTTAAATTAAAAAGTAATATGAGGGAGAAGTAGATAAATTGAAATTTTACTCCACTTTTCAGGAAGCCTCCAAAAATATTTTCTGAAGTATGAATTATTCTCTCTTTTAATTTATTGAGGGGCTTAGAATACTAAATTTAGAACAATATTTATTTTTAGTCAAGGATTTTGTCAGGTCATCTATTTTGAGCATGTATTGACCTCACTCAGTTAAAGTAGACTAATTTTATTAAACAAATTTCTTATTCTTCTTTTAGCATCGCATCTTACTACCTGTTCAGGTTATACGCCACTAAACAAATTCTTTGGAGCACTTTATGAACCGAATGATTCTTTTTTCCACACAACTTATAAACTAAATCAAATTTATAGCAGACACATCACTTAGCCGCCATCAATTAATTTATCATCTTCATTGTTAAAGGGGGGAAAGCCACATTTCACCAATAGTAACCAATAGTAAATATTTCGGCCATGCCGGGAAGCGAGCCCGGAATTCTTAGCTCAATAGATAAATACGCTACTGACATAGAAAGTAGGCTTCACTTTTAGTTTATTGGCCACTCCCCTAATTTTTTTTAGAAAATGGCATTAGTAAATCTAGTTTTATTTAGTTCAAATCTAGGAATAGTGGGAAGTTAAACCATTATGATCCTTACCGACAGAATTCTGGTAATATGAGTTGGCAATTCTGGTATACAGACGGACATCATGTTGTCATACCAGGAAGAAGATATTATGCTGTTCTTTTCAAACAAATAACCAGTCGCGCATACTAAAACATTCCGTTGGGCGAACTGTTTTGAAGTTGCGAAGGCTCGGGGTCTCTTGTTTAGGATTCATAACGTTCAGTTGCCTTCATGGAACGCGGTTTTTTTTGTTTTCATCTTTCAACTGCAGTGAGAATAAAAAGGTGATCGTTTTAAATATTCAGTTTTACACAATGTTCTTATAACATCTAGACACCCACCTAAGTGATTAAATGGTGACGCTTGTCATATCCGGACTATCAATGATGGGGAGATAGGGGTTCTGAATCCCGGTCGGTTATAATGAGGGTTATTTCCCCCCCTAAATGGTTTCACAGTCTCTCTCCACACAAATGTGGGTATACTTCCTCTAAATTAAACCTTACTCATCCCCTAACACTTTAGCGTAATTATTACATATGTGTAAAAACCTCGAATGGGTAAGTAAGACACGGTACTAAAAAAAATACTCATCTAAACTAAGGTGACCACCAACCCCCGATTTTTGGGGACAGTCCTTGAAACAATACTTATGTCCCAGATTTTATAAATAAATTAATTTTAAATTAATATAATTAAATATAGAATGATACAGTAAAGCTTGTTGCTAGAAAATTTAAATGTAAAATCACATGGCCAGTAAAGAGTTTTTCTATTTACAACAGCTCTACTTATAAAATATATATTTACTTTCTTTTTACTATAGAATATTTTTGATAGGTTTTTTTTATACTTTTCCCACCAATTATTTTATTCTTAAAAATAAACACAATAGAAGCCAAACCTCACATATAATTACGAAGAATATAATCCTGATAAAACAAAATAATTGATGGGAGAATACAAATATTTATGTCCCATGTGAAGCGTTAGAAGATGAAAGTTGTATTTCTAACCATAACAATTGTTTTCATTTTCTTGCTTGGCTTGTTCACGCGGTGTTCTTGTCTCTCGACGGTCGCCGATTTCTCGCAGGCACAGACCGTCTTTGTCCTCGCGATTGCCTTTTAATTAACTAATTATTATCAGCGAGAGTTAGAGGGCGGTGAACTCCCGTGTAGCCAGGTTAAGACCTTCCACAGCCTTCCAGAGAATACTGATCCAACAACTGAGGTCAGCCACCTCTTCCGGACGCCGGAGATTACATTTTGGCTTGTTGTTAGGCTGCGTCTCAAGTCTATCTCCGAATTGTTGTTTATACTCCATTCACGATAGGAATTACTCTCTGAAAGGTCTTTTTTCCTACCAATATCCTACTATATTATAGATTTCTGGTAGGGAAAAAGACCTTTTAGAAAACAATTCCTACGGTGAACAGACTTTAGATTTCACCCTGGAGCCAAGACACACTTCTTTCTTTGGTATTTTACGAAACAGCTTCTCTGAAATCTGTGATGGGATCCGGAGAAGTT
Source organism: Timema genevievae (assembly GCA_902155825.1). Lineage (NCBI taxonomy): Eukaryota > Metazoa > Arthropoda > Insecta > Phasmatodea > Timematidae > Timema > Timema genevievae. Next base: position 20,760 of record CABFWO010000426.1, read on the forward strand.
ATTTGTCATTTAAATGATACCTAATTTTAATCCCCCTTTTTTTTAGTACCGAATCATAATAGCCGTTCGGAATACACGCATTATTACTAGCTACAATAAGGAAGATTACGATTAGGAATATTGGATTTAGAGGAAGTATACCCACATTTGCATGAAGGTGGAGTGGAAAACAATGTTTAAAAACCTCAATACACATACCGGAGTTAGAACCACGATCTCTTCAGCATTCCACCAGTTTATTGCGAGAGTGATGCCTTAGACCATTCGATCACCGAAGTGGGTAATACACCTTATAAGTCATATTTTTTTTAAATATTCAAGTTATTGGACATTGTCTATGACATGTAATGAAAATGATAAGATACATTACTTGAAAGTAGTGAACTATTATATACACAGCTAGAACCAAAAGTTAAGGAAAAACATTCACACTTAGTGAGAAATACTCGTTGGCACAATTAGTGAGAAATACCGGTTGTCACAATTAGTGAGAAATACTCGTTGTCACATTTAGTGAGAAATACTCGTTGTTGGATATGATTAGGTGCATTTTTCGGACATATCTTAAATTTAAAATTTTAGCATCGAGGATATAAATCACACAGCCAGAGCTACAATAAAGGTAGTAATGATCTAGTTAGTGCCCCTTAGTTTCCAAAAAAGAGGATTTTCAAACTTGGTTTTACTAGCCTATGGTTAACTACAAAAAATAATAAGTGTCATAAATCATTTATAATATTATATAAACATAGTTTATTTAAAATATCCTGCCCTTGTGACAATGTTGGCTCCAAGATTACCACTATTTTCTAGAAACAAAATTCCCATTGTTTTCCAGATATTCCTGGCCCTTTAGAGAGCAGTATAGACACATGTTCATAAAACTGACCCTTGCGAGATTATGGCGTTGGTATTTAGAAAATTATTTTATCCTTGACCATGGGTGGGGGGAAAGGGGAGAGGGGTAAGTATGTGCAGTAATTTCCAAATGTTTCAGGCGGATATATAAAAGGGGTAGGTAGGACTCTTGACCTTTTAAAATCAACGTGCCTAGTTATTTATTTATTTATTTATTTTTACATGGAAATAAATTTAGTAAGCTTACAAATATTGCAGTATTTCTATTTTAGTGCTCTTGTTAAATTTCTTTTTATTTTTTCTTTCCCAGTTGACGTCATCCATCTTCAGTCCCACCTCCCTGAGGTCATTATAATGTTGCAACCCTGCCCATTTGATTATTTTTTTCTACCCCCATTTGAGAATCCCTGAGAGGAAGTGTGTTTTTCCGATATTTGTTCACCTCAATGAACATTTACAATTTCGATATATTTCCGTGCATTCTATATATGAGGTGGACTGGATAGAGCTAGCCCGAGATAGGGATAGTTGGTGTACTTTTGTAAGTGTGTCAATGAACTTTCGAGATTCTAATGCCATAGCGTGAATAAGTAGTATGGTAAAAGCATTTTCTTGAATCGTTCTGATTGTTATTTTATTTTATTAAAATATTACTCAATTTATGTTAAGAAACGGTGTCCTTGTTTTGAAGAAAAGTAATCTATTATCTAATCGCGGAAGCGCTGCAAATACGCGGTGTAACTAAATCAACTTTCCTCGCCTCAACAACTCAAGTCATTTCCTTCAACAGGAACAAAGAAGACGAAAAAAAGAGTTCAAGTGTGACGGAATCAAACGACCGTACACTTTTTTTTTTTGTATTTTCTATAAAATATATTTATGCTACAAAATGCAAATTAATTGCCCCAGATCTAAAATGTTGGACACTCATACTGAATGTCAAGAACATTCTAATCTGGTGTGCTGGTGATGGGGAGGCCAGGGGTCGAATTCCAGCCGGTTTTAGTAATGGTGGTTTTCCCAGAATGTTATTTCCTCTCAATTCTACCTTACTCATCTCTACTCAATTAGTGTAATTAAATGTGTATATCCTGGACGGAAGTGAGAAAATAAACTGTCCCGGAATGAGGTAAGATAATTTCGTCTACAAGCCTCATCCTGGCTCTATATTGTTGGGGCATTATACTCTTAACTATCAACAACACGAAATAAAATAATTTTATTTAAATCCTTATTGCTTAAAATGTTAGTCCTCTTGTGATTTTGATATTCACAGGTGTGAGAGTAGTTTTGATTTCGATATTTATGTGCTCTTCTAATCACTAAAAAACCTCAGTCATATTAAGCACAATTAAAAACATATAAAAATGTATATCTGCTAATACATATTTTATATGGGTGAACATAATCCTGAATTTAACGATAGTTTTTATAAATTAAAACTAACCATAATTGTGGGAATATACAGTCATTTACAGTCCGTTTTAGAATGGAAAAACTTTTCTGACAACTATAAAATTACTAAAACCATTTTCAAATCATGTGATCTTAAACTGTTACATTCAACATAAATGTAGTATTCATGCCTATGAAATAATAGACTAGTGATAAAAATAAAAAAAATTATATCAATCCATTTTGATTGTAGAAAAATGTATTTGTATTTTCTAAAATATCCTTCCTACCAGAATTCTCAGATAGTCGGATTGTCATAGGGATGGGATGACCTTTCCCATCTTTTGAAAAAGTTAGTATATTTTCATGTATTCATAAGTTAAAGCATATGTTTAATCTTTATTGTTTGATAAATTGTAATTTTAACGGTTGTAAGGGCTGGTGTATATATATATATATATTTTTTCAGAATTGACAAATGAAATACCCCTAATAAAGATAATACTCAATTAAATGTGTCAGAAGGAAGTGTTTAAACTCCGGCAGTGTTTATTCTTCCTTGAAATCACAATCGCATTGTATAGTTTGGTTTATCGGGTCATAATACAATCCTCTCTTATCTCTCTATATGGTCTTATACCACCTGTTTGCTCAAGCCTAAATCCTGTCTGTGACAATGTAGACTCACAGTATCTTAGCGAGGATTTTATAGAGAAGGCTCAGTTCAAATAAGGTGGCGAAGTTGACTTTCACTTTCCAAACAAATAAATCAGCTATTCTTTAAATTTCAGCTAAGACTTCGTCTGGTTAAAATTGGATAGTTTGATTCAGAGTTTGTTGGTACGTTTAAGGGCTACGTACTGAAAGCGCGCAGGCAGAATTTGTGCATCGTATCTGCTGTGTAGCCTATCAGAAGCGCACAAGATAAGTTCACCATTGTTTGTAGTATCTGACTCCAGTGGAGTAACACCCAGGACCCTAAGGCCAGCAATGCGATGTGGGGGGTGAGAGGAGGAATGTTATAAGGGGGCCCGCAAAAAGGGAACTTTAAATTACTATAAATTTGGTGGAAATAATTGTAATCAATGACTATTTAGATAGTTGAATATGTTTATCATAAAGTGATGTAAATTATAACTAATCTATAGCATTATTTCAATTATTTAATTCAGTTTTAAATAGCTCAGAATATGTTTTTATCTTCATGCAGTCAGGCTGATTGACTGATGACGTTCCCAACATAAAACCGAGGCTAAAACAGTCATTATAAGGTGTGATTACTAAATTAGTAATTATTTAGGACTAGTAATTATTATTTTGTAGCTAAACCCTTAGGTCAAGAGTCAACCTTCATGACGATCGTTCAACAAAGTCGGGGACATTTTCTCTTCTCTTGGTGTACTGCTGAACTCGCGTGGTCACTTTTGTCTTATGTGTATGGAAGTTCAAGTGCTAGATCGATCTAAATTCGACAACATGTGCCTACTGGTCCAGAAGTCTGTGGCCACAAGCCATGAAGAAACACAATAACGTGAACAACCCGTTCAGACACGCCCTTGGGACAAACTCTACCACGACCAATAATACTTTCACCCAGACATACGAACGAAGAATATGTTTAGAAAACAGATTTTACGGTCGATAAACGTTTCGAAGAGTTCCGGGGAAAAGGTGACAAGTACTTTACTAAAATATTAAAACAGATTTATTTTTATTTGTTTACTAGTTTTTTATTTTTCAATGACCACGTTTTACTAACCGTTCAGGTTGTACGCGTGCGTACTAATTACGCCAATGATTTAAGGGTGAGTAAGGCTGAATTTAGAGAAAATGTAGCACATTTTCATGGAGGAAAAGTGGAAATGAATTTAGTAAAAAACACCCTCAATACACACCACCGGGATTAGAGCCACGATCTCCCCGTTATTGGAAGTCAAGTCTATTTTGAGAGCGACAACTTAAAACATTTGGCCACCGAATTGGGTTTTAAAATTAGACTTTTTCGAGATCAATATTTTCAACGTCATTAAATGTGATTTAATACCTATTCGTTCACATCAATATTGAAATATATGTGCTCATAACTTACTACTGTATACTCCTTTTGTGTAGAGTTTACCGAAATATCGTTCAATAAAATAGAGCACCAAACTTAGCATAAATGCTTCCAAAACAAATTTTTTCGTTAATCAAACAAGAATTTATTTGTTCCACATAAATTCTTCCATAAGATATTTCATTAGTTACTTTATCATTGGATCTAGATTTTATCCACGCTCTTAGGTAGTTACTTATACGATGAATTGTCACTAACGTTACTTTATAAACTTATTTTTCTACCCCGAAACATTTTATTATAAATCACTTTCTAAATGTATTAATAAGAAAGAGTTTGAAAGTACAATCTTGATAGCCATGACGTTCAATGTAAATTAAAATTATAAAAACAAAGGTAGATATATTTTAAAAAATAGGTGTTTTATAATGAGGTGTACCCGCATCGGTGGTCGAATTGTCTAAGGCGTCAACTGAACAGCCGATGACGACGAGATTGGGGTTTGAATCCTAGTCGGTTGTACTTAGTATAGTTTTTCCTATATGGTTTTCCCTCTACCTATACGCAAACGTGAGTACACTTCCTCTAAATTCAACTTCCCTAGTTCTTAACACACTACCGTAATTAGTACATATCCGTACAGCACGAACGGGTAGTTAGACGTGGTGACCAAAAAAAATGAAGTTCTTTGAATCCCTTAACTTGTTAATAAAAACCAAATAGGGTAGAGCCTATGTTTGAAAAAAAAATCTTAAGATTTGATAATTGTTTAAATAATTGAGTAAGATCGTACTAAAATAGTTTTTAGACAAATAACATTTTCTTTCATTTATTTAAATCTAATTCCAACTTCAAACATTGTGGAATTCAATTTAAAAATGTTTATTTACAAAAAGTTCATGGATTATAAATCAAAAAGCATTAGGTCGTAATATGGTATATATTATCACATAACTGTAGCCTTGCTAGCCCTTCCCCAGAATACAAAATGTATTTACAGTTGGGCCCCCGTATCCGCGGTTTCAGTTATCTTTGGTTTACCGTCACCCAATTTTATTTGTTTGTAATTAAAGAAAAATATTGTTTATAAGCCACAATTCCTACCTTACCCCACTTCTTCTCCACATCGTGGACATAGTGCTATCATATCATCGTCATCATAATCATAACTATCCTAATCATGATCATCATGTGATCGTCGCAACAAGAAGAATGGAGAATTTTTTTTTGTAGCACCACGTCTTACTACTCGTTCGGGTTATATGCTTAAGTACTAATTACGCTAATGGATTAGAAATTAGGAAGGTTGAATTTAGAGGAAATGAACCCGCATTTGCTTGGAGGGAGAGTGAAAAACCGTTTAGGAACAAACACACACCCGGTTCACCCGACCGAGATTCGAATATCGATCTTCCAGTTCTCGGCAGTCTGGCTCAAAACTAAACTAGCGCGTTAGCCAACTACGCCACCAAGGCGGGTGAAGAATAGAGATTAATAAGTACACTGCAGTGTACAGCACACGTTATTATTACTTTATTTAATGTTGTAATATCTTACTGTGAATAATGTATCAATTAAACTTTACCGTATTTATGTATGTTACATGAATATCACGTTATATAATAATTCGGTACTATCCGCGGTTTCCCGTAATTGTGGTGGATCTAGGAACGTATTACCCACAGATATCGGTGCCCAACTGTACTGTCGTACTCGGACACTAAGGAAGAGATAAAAATCCTAACCCCTTGCCAAACTATGAATACATTCTGCCCTACACAAAGTTATGAAGTGTAGCGTTACAAACCATTTGACGGCGTCATCAATAAAATGTGGGACACCATTCACTCACTTTTTTTTTTAAATATATAGTTGAATTTTTTTCTAACAATCTTTAAAGTGGGAGTGTAGGGAACGTGATAAAAGCTAATGTTTTTGCATTTTTATAACAAACTTTTTTTTTTTGCCAAAATAAACAAAATATTGATCGAGTAGAAACGTAGTCTAATTTTCTTCACATAGTGATATCAACAGTTGTTTACTATTATATCATGACATTGTGACATTATATGACAAACTTTTTAAATGAAGAGAAAAAGTTTTCATTAAATTTCAGGATACCTTTAACAAATATTCAAGGACTGTTGAGATTACCATGTGAAGAAAATTAGAACATCATTCAATTGAAGAATTTTTTTAGATATTAAAATGTTTTGATATGTAACTGCAAAAAAAAAACCTTTTCTCACGTCCCCTACACTCCTACCTAAGTTGTTGAATGTCAAGGCTTGCAAGCAACGGAATGCAGTTGTTAAATTGGTGCGCAGTATTGCTAACAATCGTGCTTGTCATGATAGAATGATTGGCATACCTCCGTCAGATCGCTGACTCTTACAAGTCAGCCCTTTCACTGACATAGTAGCAGGAAACACGTTATTGCAACTATTCCAATATGTGGCACCACTGCTGAGGATTCAAAAAGCCAACACAAAATTTTAATTAATGTGTGTAATACGTGACATAAATAATTAATTTGTTACTTTCATCACTAAATGAAACGTAGTTGGAAGCTAATTATCTTTCTAGCTGTTAATATTTTTAAATAGCTAGGAATCATGTTTGATTAATACAGAGTAGTTAATTTAAATGTAATTTATATTTTGATGTGAGATTTCTCTAAAAAAAATTATAATAAAAATTGTTGAAAACAATTTTCCCTGCATCACTCTTGTTTTTCAATTGTAGGGAGGTTGGGATTCGGATTCGAATCCCAGTCAGGTGTACTAAGGCCGTTTTTTTCCTCTAGAAAATTTCCCATCACCATTCACGCCAATTCGGGTAAATTTCTTCTAAAGTATTCCTTCATCATCCCTACCCCATTAGCACGATTGGGTGTGTATAAAGACGCGATGGTGAAAAAACTAAAAAGTAAATTCAACCAATAAACTAGTACGTCAAGGGTTTTTGAGCAACACTTGTTTGGGGTGAGAGTGGAAAATCATTTAGGAAAAAAAAATTGATACATCCGGCAGAGATTCAGACCCCACCTGGAACACTTGTATTTGCACAGGGTGGCGGATTCTGGAGGAACTGCAAAAAATGGTGTCAAAGCTATAGCTATTTTTTCTTAGGTATGGCCATCTGGAAGACATTTTTTGCTTTAAGAAGGTTCTGATAGGAAAATATACCTTTTCAGAAGGCTATTCTTAAGAAAAGCTAGCTGTTTAATACAGTTGTACGCGAATAAATTGCGTATTCTTTGTGGAGCAATAAACATTATTAGTATTGTTAGCACCACGACTTACTACCCATTCGGGTTATACGCACTTACACTAATGTGTAATGGTTAGGGTGATTGTGAGATGAAATGGAGGACCTACTGTTTAACGTGGGATCCGAACCACGGTGAAGGCCTGGCATTCCTTACATTCACAAGTTGTGATTAATACACGTCTTGTCAGAGGTGAAAGGAAGGGTTTGGCAATCAGATAAATCTGTGCCGGGACCGAGGATAGCAAAAAACAAAAGCCAGAAATTGTTTTCTGGCAAGAGTCATAATCGATGTTATAAAGAACATAGTGGTCCAACTGGTGGCCAAGCGGGCCAAATGCGGCCCACAATAACTAAATATGTTGCTCTCACAGTATCTTGGATGGAAATGAAAAAGAAAGCCTTGGTGATTGACGTGAAATATGTATTTAAAAAAGTCACGATTGCATTTTACTATGAACTTATTCAATTAATAAAAATATGTATAAATATACATTTATAAATGCTAAATTGTTTTGTTATACTATGTGTGCATCCATATCTTCACTCACCGCCCCTCTGCCTACTTAATTATCTACGCCCCCACCCTATTTGTTTTATCCACAGATCTCTGCAACGTTCTGCATTATCCTAATCTTTTTCTATTAAAAATGTAAATATTTTATTGATTTTTTTTTTCAAAATGAGGGCAAGGTAATATTGAGGGATTAAGAGCGTAGGATGGAAAAGGAGGTTGGCATCCATTCAATATTTTCACAGGGTGGAGACATATTTAGTTGGTTCTGGCTCCAAGATACTGGAAAACCAGATACGAGACTGATTCCTTCGTAAAAGATTTAATTTATAATTCAACACACCCGTTTCAGTGGTCGAATGGTAAAAGTTTTCACTCCCGCATTAGACTTTATTGCTGAGACGGAGAGAACGGGGTTCGAATCCCAGTGGGGTGTACTGAAGAGTGATTTTCCTAAATACTTCTCCAATCTCAATCAACGCGAGTGCGGATACAATTCCAAAAATCCTTAACACAAAAGCGTAATTAGTAAATAAGTGTGAAGCAAAAATTGTTAATAAAGCAACGTGGTAAAAAATAATGGTACAGTCTGTTCTTAAAAACACATTTATTTTTCCTTAACTCATATTGGAATAAAATACGAACACTTTATATAGTTTTTATGTACTTGGCCTGTCACGTATTCTTCGCGTGTAAGAAAGTAGATGTTGCAACACGAAAACAAACTGACATTTTGTTTGAAAGTAACTCTTTCAACTGTTCAAGGATGAATCTAGTGCAAGGAAATGTTTCACTCAGAGTTGTAATGAGCCCGTTACTATTACAGGCAAAGACGCAAATAAACTAGTTTGGTTTGATATCTGTACACGTGGACAAATAATGGCTCTTAAGTGAGCAACATTATATCTCCCTCCTATTACAGAATATTCCACTTTTCGCTCAAATTTATGATATAGAAGGTTTGCATTAAACCAAGTTGACTCACATATTTACTCATTTTGAGATTTAAAAAAAGTGGGAAAGAAAAATAATGTACAAGTAAAATGTGATCTGTATACAGGATAGCCCAAAAGGGGTGCGCACCTTAGGGTGCATTTGGCATAATTTTAAACATATTGATCCACTTCAGTGGCCGAATGGTCTAAGGCGCCACTATCATGTTAGACTGGCTCACCGATGATGAGACTGGGGTTAAAATCCCAGTCGGGTGTATTGAGGGTGTTTTTACCCCCAAATGGTTCCCCACTCTACTTTAACTCAAATGCGAGTTGATTACCTCTTAAATGATTCCTTCCTCATTTCTACGCCATTAGAGTAACTAGCATATATGCCCTAACCTCAACAGGTAGTAAGACGCCGGGGCAAAAAACATAAATTGCGCTAACCCTATCCTGTGCGAGTTATTTTTAGGTCGAATGATGCTTAATCACTAAGTGTGTTTGTACCACGTCTTACTACTCGTCTGGAATATTCGAATAACTACTCTAATGGGGTAGTGATGAGGAAGAGGGAATTTATAGAAAATGTATACGCATTTGCTTTGAGAGATAATGGGAAAAGTAATTTAAAAAAATACCCTCATTACATCCAGTTGGGATTCAAACCCGGATCTCTACGTCATCATCAATTCAGAATTATGTATTGCGATAGTGACGCCTTGGATGCCATAAACCGTAGGATTATGTGTATGCCTTTTACATTGGTTCTCAAAGGTGTGCCGTCAAATTCGCTAGGTGTCCCGTGAAAGTATCGACGTTATGTTATCGTGGATAAAAAATAATTTACAGTTATTAGTTTAATTTAATATTAATTTCTCTGAATAAAAAGAAAAATGTTGGAAAGCATTATTTATTTTTATCAGAGAATGTTATGTCATAAAATCTGAAGTTTGGTAATTAATGAAAATCTAGTCGTTCCTAACACACAAGTTCAATTCGTGGTCGAATATAGGATGCACGTGAATTTCCTGTGCTACCAACTGGCACGTTCAGTGTGCCGCGAGGACTCAACAGATAATAGTGTGCCGTGAACAAACAAAATTAAAAAATTAGAACCACTGCCCTATTAACTACACACTAATGGATAAGGCTTGTCGAATGAGCATTTGAGCAATTTGAAGCATCAGTTGATTGTTTTTTAACTTTAAACAAACAGGGTAGCCGATCGATTTAAGGCGTTAAAACACGCGTTGCACTTGTACTTTGTTGACGAGAAAGTCAGGGTTCAAAATACAGGTCAGGGTGTACGTGTGGAAAGGTTTTTCAAATAATTATTTATAATTTAGTTTTCCTGGCCATTCTCTAGGTTAATGTATGTGCATTTTCTATAATCCATCCTTATCCTTCAGATTAAAAAACGTAATACCAAACACAGCTTGATGTTGTTTGCATAGTCACACACTACTTATATGACCCATAATGCAGCTGTGCCGCAGGTGGTCATCAGCCGTACAGTCTCATTAGACTGCCAGTGTTTCTTAAAATAGCAGCGTTCGAGCGTATGATTGCACGCAATAGAATAATTACTCTCTAACACTTTATATGGTGAAGCAATACGTGGCTAAAGCCTCCACAAGTGCTAAGTTATACTGCCTTACAGTACTTACACAGGCTGAACCATCATGGCACGACCTCTTACAGTTTACTTTGCTAGTGGTTTACTACTATAAAGCCACATGGCTGACTGACTGACTCACTGACATTAATGTTTACCCACTTCCAGGTGAGCTAGGAACTTGAAATTTGGCATAATTATAGCTTCTAGCCTATAACTGACGGAAAAATTCCAAAAAGTTTAGTAAAAAATTAACTCCCAAAATAAATTCAAAATGGCGGATCCAATTTAAAGTCGGTGTGGACCTTTCTTTGGAGGTCTCTTGTGGCTAAACGGTAGGACCTATCATAAAACGGTTTGCACTTGCATCTACGGATTTGGCGAGATCCACAAGTTTGGTCCTATAGCTTTTTGTCGTATCTCCATCGGTTATACCTTAGATAGAGCTAGATTTTTTTAAATTTTAGATAAATTTTGCACATTTTCCACACACTTTTAATATCATAACAACGCTGGAATTACATCAGTTTACATCCACTTGCAAATAAAAATCACTGGGAGCTTGGGGGCGGAGCTTCCAGCGAGCTAAGCGAGTATATTTATATATGTTATATTTTACATACCCCCATCTGGGAAACTTTACACTAATGGCTAGGGACTGGGAAGAAAGAATTTAGAGTAAGTGTACCATCATATATGTTGACTAGAGTGGGAAACAATTTTGTAAAACACCCAGCCGGTATTCGAATTTTGGTCCCCCGTCATCAGCCAACTACTACACTCACGCTGTTAGGGAAGCGGTCTAGATGCCCAGCTACCTGCTTCGGTGGTCACATGGTCTAATGCGCTAATCTCGTGTTGGACTAAACTACCGAAAACGGAGTGATCGGAGTTTGATCCCGATCAGGTGCACCAAGGGTGTTTTTTTTCCTAAATAGTTTTCCGCTCTCCCTCCACGCAAATGCAGGTGCACTTCATCTAGATTATGACTTCCTAATCCCTAACCCATTAGTGTAATGAGTATATAGGCGGATAACCTGAACAGGTAGTAAGACGTGGTGTTAAAAAAAGTCCAGCTCATTTATTCTGGTTTACTAATACATGGAGTTAAGGGTTTGAATCCCAGCCGATTGCATTGAGGGTGGTTTTTCCATTCTCCTTCGTGCTTATTCCACTACATTTTCTCTAAATACTATCACCCTCATCCCTTTTCCACAAGTGCGTAATGCCAGGACAGGCTAAAGCATATAGAAAAAAAAAGTTAATGAAAGGTATTATATTATTATGTTTAGCACAACGTCTTACAAACCGTTCTGTTTGTACGCAGATGTACTAATTACGCTAATGTGTCAAGGGAGAGTAAGTTTTAATCTAGATGACTTTTCCCCCTTCATGTCAGTACAAAACTTACAAACTAACGTAAAACTAAGCACAGGACACAGTAAGCACTTAATACAAGTGCAAAGGATTTTTATGCGCGCATATGACGGGCACACTTATCGGTGACCACGTAAAATAAATGTTGGGCTCACCTCATATGCAAACAGTCTGGATCGGTAGTAAGACACAGAGCATAGGAAAACTAAAAAAAACTTCACACATCTATTAATTTTTGAGCAAATGTTTTTGCACGATATTTTTGCTTGTACTTGCTAGTGTGCTGTATTATATTGGCTACAGCTGTACAAATTTACGCCATATTATCTTGCGTATGACTTTAGTCGGCTAATCGGGGAAGTTTCAGAGCGTGTAGAAACATATTTAGAATACTCATCAATGGCAACACATCTTTATATTTGTTTCATAAATGTGAAAACTGCTGCAGGACATATTGTCAGGAGTATGAATACATTTAATTTTATAGTACATTTTCGAGTTATCAAATAAGGTTTTTTTAAGAGCCAGCTATAGACCTACATTGGAGCAACTCTACAGTACAATCTTGCATTAGACCTAATCTGACAGTTTGAAAAATTATTAGATCTACTTTCACGTATTCATTTGCAGCTGTCACTCTAAATAGATGATAATAATACCTATTAAATAACACGAATAATAAAAATAAAATCTTATCAATCTTAGTCGCAATTTTTTTAAATATAATTTCTAAAATTTCTTTATTTTCGGTTAGTTTCCAGTCTATATCTCCCTTCGTCCTGTGCGTGTCAGGTATTTAAAACTGCGAGCACGCCCAGGTATGCAGGTCAGTATAACACTGTGTCACGCACGCATCTTGTCGCGAGGAGCCACGCCCACTACCACGTGCGTGGTGTAAATACTCTCCATATGACTTTCTACTGCCACCAGGGAGAGGTGGTTAAGAAATATATTTTATTTTATTTATTTATTTATTTATCACCGCGCCTTACAACCCGTTTGGGTGATACGCTTAAGTTCTAACTACGCTAATGGATTAGGAATTGGAAAGGTTGAATTTAGAGGAAGTTAGCCAGTATTTGCGTGGAGGGAGGGTGGAAAACTATTTAAAGAAAAACCACCTCCAAGTTCACCCGATCGAGATTCGAACTTAGATATCCCCGTCATCAGTAGTCTAGCTCAACATGAAACTAACGTGTTAGCCAACTACGCCACCGAGGCGGGTTAGTAGGAAATATTTATCGGTCGCCCAAGATTACCGTAGCCTCTCATCGGTGGGGGGCGCATGGACTAAACGTCGGGCTCATCTATACACCGATTTTCGTGGTAATAGGCTTCTGAATGAATCTCCTTTTCCACCAAAATACCCCATTATAAATATATTGAGGTTCTGGTTGGGAAAAGGTCACTTCAGAAGTACACTCTACAAACAAACAAAAAATCAGTGTACATTCTGGTTTCTTGATGACGAAGAAGAAGGGTTGGGAGGTTGTTTTTTTATCGTTGCCTATAAACTTTTAAAGATTAGGAATGGCCTACTTTATATTTATGCTTACTAACTAATGTTCAACAACATTGTTATTAATGGCATTTTTTAGGGAGTAGGGATTGGTAGGTGTAGGTTTGAAGAAATGCACCCACATTGATTAGTATAGAGAGGGAATAGTGTAAAATGTCATAGTGATTTAATGATTAACCACTTTTTTAAATAGGTCATTAGAAAATCCCCTTAATTTGAGGGCTATACTAAAACAAACATTAAAAAATGTCACAAGCTATGACAATTTTTAGAAATAAAGTTTAAACAAAATCCATTAAACCGTTTCAGCTATAGTCCAAGGGACAGACATACACACAGCCATGGGGGAGACAGACAGACATAATTGTAAGATCAATTTTCTTTTTAGTGAGGGGGCACATTAAACGCCAAAATCCACCCTAATTTTGAAGTTGAAAAATAATAATAATATTTAGCACCGCGTCTTACTACCCGTTCGGGTTATACGCTTAAGTACTAATTACTCTAATGGATTAGGAATTGGGAAGGTTGAATTTAGAGGAAGTGAACCCGCATTTGCGTGGAGGGAGAGTGGAAAACCATTTAGGAAAAACCACTCCCAGTTCACCCGACCGAGATTCGAACCTCGATCTCCCCGTCCTCGGCAGTCGAGCTCAACACGACTAGCGCGTTAGCCAACTACGCCACCGAGGCGGGTAAGTTGAAAAAAACGTTCACGATTGCAATACTTTTTCTATATGAGAAAGTAAAAGAGCGTAATATTATGTAACGTAGTGTGTAACATATTTAAATAGCGGGCGTACCAGTACATCCCGTGGGTGCGTTCCTAAGCTGTCGACGCAAAACGGACCGTACATGTTGCTCAGTATAGCGCTTAAGGGAAGTCATTAAGGTATCTTGTCAAGCACGTGTCGTAAAGTGTCCACATGGCCGTTATGGCCTATGATTAACATATCTAAAGAAGCATTCCCCCCCCCCCTTAAGTGGGGGATATTACCGATGATTTGGTCAGCGATATAACCGGTTATATTACCCTTATAATGGTAACGTATCCGACTCTCTTGTGTTTTCTCGTAACGATAGCTCTTCAAGGGATTGGAGGAAGAAAGACTCGAGGTATTTATTGTCACAATTTGTTTACAGTTTTATTCATCTTGAATCTGCCCACTCAACCGAGCCGAGTAAAGAGTTCCCGGTCGGTCTTAATGTTGGTCAATGGTGGACTTGGGTTTGATTCCAGACAGTGTCTAGACGAATCTAAAACGTATTTACGCACGGGGCCTGAGCAACTGAAGGGTGCATTAAGCGAATACGCACAGAGCTGCAGATTTTGAAGGGTGGCAAATAAGATGTGTTATGGGTGTTATGATTCGATATTTCCAGGAATTATTGTAATCCTACTATTTCCACTACACTGAGTATCACCTTCAAGGGAGCTGTGACTTTTTTTTTCAGCACCGCGTCTTACTACCCGTTTGGGCTATACGGTTATGTACTAATTACGTTAGTGGTTTTAGGCATTAGGAAGGTTATATTTATAGGAAGTGTAACCGCATTTACGTGGAGGGAGACTGGAAAACCATTTTGGAAAACCATCCTCAGTACACCTGACCTGTCCACTGCGAGAATAGCGCGTTAGACCATGCAGCCACCAAAGTGGGTAACTGCGACATTAAAATGGCTATCAAAACACATGTTAAGTACATTGTAACAATTTTACATTCATTATACATGCGCGAGATAGTACAAAATGAAACATTTTTGTGAAATTGACTACTTGACAATTTAAATGTCAGTGGTCATTGTTTTAAAAAGATCTCATGTTACAATTACAAAAACACGTGTTCCTTCAGCATTTTACCAGTGCCGGATTAAGCTAGTGCGGGACCTGTAGCATAATATTATAAAGGGGGCCCCAAACTTTTAAACATGCACATGAATATTAAATTATAAGTCATTTACTTGAATCAAGTAGTGAAAAAGGCACGTTTCCTATATCCGATTCAAATTTACTATCTAATAGAAATATCTCACTGTTGTAAGAGAATCATGCATGAAAAATTAATTAGTCATCATAAAAATATTCCCCCTGTCTCCCCCCAGCTTATAGCTTCTAGAACCACCACTATTACTATTCACATGTAATTATCAATGCCAAATGTCAAAAGTAACAAAACTACCACATAAAAGTTAACTTTTCCAAATTTAGCATGAGCATATATGTTGATGATACTGTAAATGTCTATTTCACGCAGAAGTTCATGTTCAATGCTCATTAGAGTGAGATTGTTCAATCTGTTTTGATCCATGATGCTCCTCAGTTAATTTTTCATCCTTTTCAGTTTTGAAAATGAACATTCTCCATTACAGCTGGTGAGTGAGAAATAGATGCGCAAAGCATTAGATACATTTGGACTACAAAAAACTGTCAGTTATCAAACGAACACAAAATATGGTAGTACCATTCAGCATGGCGTTCTTTCGACATGTAAACAACAGCGTTGTCAGATTGTCAGAATACGCTGGGATGCCATTTCACCAGACAGCTTACAAGCATCTTTTTTTTTTTTTTTCAAATTCTCAATTTATTTATTATATTTTCTATTGAGGACCCTCAAAAACGTGGGGCCTCGTAGCATATGCTACTTTTGCTACTGTGTTAATCCGGTAGGCTCTACCAAAGAACATTGGTAAAATAAGTGTTTGAACATAAGGCCATTATAGAGGTCATATTGTGACCAAATACAGCAGAATAAAAATGATTTATGCCTAAGAAAGCGATTTTTTGAGCTTTAATGATGTGTTAGGTATTTTAATTTTGTATCTATTTATTTAGCACCGCGTCTTACTACCCGTTCAAGTTATACGCTTAAGTACTAATTACGCTAATGGATTAGGAATTGGCAAGGTTGAATTTAGAGGAAGTGAGCCCACATTTGCATGGAGGTATAGTGGAAAACCATTTAGGGAAAACCACGCCCAGTTCACCCGAGTGAGATTCGAACCTCGATATCCCCGTACTCGGCAGTCTAGCTCAACACGACTAGCGCATTAGCTAACTAAGTCACCAAGGTGGGTAGGTATTTTAAAGTTAAGCTGTAATTCTAATTTAAAAAAATAAAATTTCAGCCCCTTGCGTGTTGTAGATATCGTGCGATTCTCATGACAGACATACAAACTCTTCATTTTATTAATATACACTATATACTTGTGCAATATGTATCTATACAGGATGTTTCAGAAGTGAAGATCAATATTCTGGGATAGTATCGGTCATTATAAGGAAAACATTTAATATGAACTTGTGTCATATTCCGAGCTGTTTACGAATTTACAATATTTTGAATTTTGTGCGCAATATTGTCCTTCCTTCCTTTACCAAACAGTTACTTTCCCCCTTCACCAAAACGGGTTTAGTAGAAATGTAAATTATAGTAAACGTATTAGAGCCAACAAGCGAACTCGTACGTGCGTGCCAGACCGGCATGTCTGGTATGCGGGTCATGGGTAACACACCCACACACTTCACGCGCGGCGCGGCACCTAGTCTACCCGCAGGGGGGGGGAACACACTGTATAATAATACAACTGACCGCAGGTGAAAGAAAGTTGCTGCATGCGTAGAGGTGCGTGATTGTGTGGGCCTTTAACTGAGGTCACCGTCCATAGCTGCTGCCATAGGAAGAGCCATTTTCGACAGTTATAAGTTTTACTATACATACTTTCATTTATTCATACGCCAGGGCATGTAATCCTCAGCTATTACTTTAGATTTTCTCTATCCCCACATATTAGTACCCGTCAGGGCTATACGCATATGCAACAATTACGCTTATGTGTTAGGGATGAAGAAGGTTGAATTTAGAGGAAATGTACCCAAATTGTGTTTTTAGGGGGAGTGAAAAATCTTTTGGAAAAAACAACCCCCGGTACACATGACCGGTATTCGAACCCCAACCTCCCCGTCATTGACAGTCCAGTCAATTGCGATAGTGACGCCTTAGACCATTTGGCCACTGAAGCGGGTTGCTCTGAATAGATAGTATCAATAACTTTAAAGTAAAATCAGTAAAATAGTTAAATGCTATCAATTTAATCCTAATAAATGTTATAATTTATAGAAGCCCTTTATTTGGAAATTGGATTGTAGTCTGTACTTATTTTCTGAATCAAAATAACTATTTTATTTTGGGGTATCTAACGTGTGCTTTATAAACAGCTGATTATATCAACACACTACTTACAAACGAACTTTCTTGAACAGAATCAACAGCCAATCACCCAGCTGTCGATCACTGTGAAAGGGTAATCCCCAATTTCACGAATAATCAAGCTTTTTTTTTATTGAGGCCAGAAGTCAAGGTCAGGACCCTTTAGTAGATAGACGCGATACCAAATGAGATAAGGTGATAAACTTTTAAAAACGTATCTTTAATCATTTAATCCACGCTCTATTATTGTCAGCAGGGCTGGTGCAGTGTTAATTTTTAATCTTGACTGGGGACTGCAGGATTCAGGCTCCAGCCAAGTGCATTATTGGTGTTTTGTATTAGACCTTAATTATTTATCGTTCTCCAAACCTATCCTGGTGAATTAGCCTAATATTTACACTTACTTTCCTGTTATCTTAGTTATAGTTCGGTAATAGCCATCACATTGGCACTAAAACGTACTTCATGTAGTTGGGTCCACCTTTTCTGCCAGTTCAAAAAGCTACTATAGGGAAACTGCCAGATAACTAACTTATTCCGTAAGGTCAAAAGTTACTATAGGGAAGGCACCAGATGAACAAGTTTTTCCGAAAGGTCAAATATTTTTTGATGGTTCAAAAAAAGTTCAAAAAAGTTAATATAGGGGAGCTACCAGAAGAAAAACTTTTCCTGAAGCATCTAAGAGCTACTATAGGGAAGTCGTTGGATAAATAACTTTTTATGAAGAACTAAAAAGGTACTATACTTTTTGAAGACCTTTTCTAATAGTTCATAAAGTATCTACTCCAATGAACGTCTGTGTCAGAGGATGGGCTCAATATCTCTCAATTTTGACAGATGGTGTCAACTTTGACAACTGGAAACTAAATACATATAGTGAAATTTTGTCCGTGGTGGATTCCTTGCAGTATTTTTTTTTGTAGTGTGTGTTCTGTATAAGTTTCGTTGAGGCGCGAATACGGTATAGTACGCGCGCACACGCGCGCACACACACACACACACACACACACACTAATGATTATCTGAGAGAGAGTCTAGACCAGGGATGTACAAACGATGGCACGTGAGCCAAATACGGTCCACCAGTGTGCTCACTTCGGCCCGTGGGATGAATAATTTAAATGTGTTGCGTAGTGAAGCAGGCATTTTTTAACACGACAAATTTTTTTTTATAAAACTATGCCAAAATCAACATTTCCAAACTTTGTAAATCACGCCCAAAAATATATATGGTAATGTTTGCATCCTCAAATTCATATGCATATTTGTTTTACAACTTATTCATATCACAGTCTATTATATGTGTTTATCATATTCATGTGCATAAATGTTCTACAACTTATTCATGTCACAGTCTATTATATGTGTTTATCATATTCATGTGCATAAATGTTCTACAACTTATTCATGTCACAGTCTATTATATGTGTTTATCATATTCATGTGCATAAATGTTCTACAACTTATTCATGTCACAGTCTATTATATGTGTTTATCATATTCATGTGCATAAATGTTCTACAACTTATTCATGTCACATTCTATTATATGTGTTTATCATATGCATGTGCATGAATGTTCTACAACTTATTCATGTCACAGTCTATTATATGTGTTTATCATATTCATGTGCATAAATGTTCTACAACTTATTCATGTCACAGTCTATTATATGGGTTTATCATATCCATGTGCATAAATGTTCTACAACTTATTCATGTCACAGTCTATTATATGTGTTTATCATATCCATGTGCATAAATGTTCTACAACTTATTCATGTCACAGTCTATTATATGGGTTTTAGTTTTTTAAGAAAAAAACCCCTATCATTTGTCCCTCCTTTGAGTAATCTTGCATGTCACGTGCTTGGTCTAAACGCAACACGCACGGATGTGTTCAGAAATGATAATTTACAGCCAGTATTTCTGAGAAAAAGATCGTTCCTCAAGCTAGGTGCCCAGGTGCTTGCTATTCATTGAATGAAAGGTGTGAGCGGGCAGGGACATACCATTGTACGGAATAATGGCACTGAAGTACAGCGCGCGCACACACACACACACACACACACACACACACACACACACACACACTCACACACTTGGTACTCCACCCATGAGTCAGCCAACGTGTGGAGGAGGGCCAAAATAAAAACTCTCACAGCCATCGTGCATGTTCTAAATGATTATAGAATGTTGATGGTGTTATTTTATTAAATGTACAAAACCAGTCAAGTACATGTCTAGCTAGTGGAAGGTAGGGAACGCCAGTTAAGGGCAGCGTTTTTGCAGTTTTTGTATCAAGACATGTTTGGCCAAAATAAATAAAATATTTCTCCAGTAGAAACATAGATCTTTATTTTCTTCACATGGTGACCTTAACAATTGTTGAATATCTGGCAAGGGTGTCCTGGAATTTAATGACAACTTTTTCTCTTCAATTAAAAAGTTTCTAAACTAGTTCCGCTACGCTCATTGCAGATATTTAACAACTGTTTATAACACCATGGGAAGAAAATCAAATTATGTTTATATTGGAGAAATATTGCATGTATTTTGGCCAAAAAATGTTTTGCTATATAAGAAACAGCAAAAAACACTGCCCTTAACTCATGATCCCTACATCCCCACCTTAAAGAATACATAAAATTTAATTTTCATGGGCATTAGGTGTATTGAGAGTGTCGTCTGATAAATTGTTTCCCATGCTTACTCTATGAAAATGCCAATACATTTCTTATAAATGTTACCGTACTTATCCCCACCCCATTAGTGGCGGGTAGTAAGACAAGGAACAAATGGAAAAAAATACAAAAGAATATATATTTTGTAATGTATATGTGTATTCGACGAGTTTTAGATCTCCTGAAAAGTAGATTTTAACATTGGCGGTACCCACTTCGATGACCACGTGGTCCAAAGCGCTACCCTTGCAGTAAGATAGACTGCCGATAACGGGGAGATCGAGGTTCAAATCTTGGTCGGGTGTAATGAGGGTGGTTTTTCCAAAATGGTTTTCCACTCTTCCCCCATGCAAATGCGAATACCCTTCCTACTAACATTACCTTCCTAATCCCTAAAACCATTAGCGTAATTAATACATAAGCGTGTAACCCAAACGGTTATTAAGACATGGTGCTAAAAAAATTGTTGGTTTCAAATTTTAAAGCACCAAGGCAATTTAGAATAAGAGACAGTTTTTTCCTTGCCACTAAATTAAAAATTTAGCTTTGTGAAATAGCGCCTTGATCATCAAGAGTATTTTATGATTTTTTATCACTTCGGTATCGACCCATATCTTCAACATTTGGCTAGGAAGGAGGAAGGTTGAGAGCTTAGAGAAAGTGTTCCCGCATTAGCATGGAGGGGGAGTGAGGAAACCATCAAAGGTAAGACACCTCAGAATACGACGTCGGGATTGGAACCCTGAACCAACCAACGTGAAATAAATCGTCAATTATTATTCTCTGGTGACATAAACATTTAGGACACAGGGATAATGGATTCTAGTCGAATGACTACGTAACATAAATAGTAAATAATTTGAATTCAATTTATTTTTAAATGTGGATCTAGGTGTTTTTTTACACTCACCATCGTGGGGTACACCCTCACGTGTAGTAGACCTTCAAAGAATTTATCAATCGTGATTTGCATCACAATAACTCTCGCGGTGTGAGAAATAAAAAGCTGACACCCCCGCATAGTCTTTCAAGGTCTTTGCACCATGGTGACCCGCTGTTCTGAATAATAATTTAATCTTCCTTAAATCTAGTATAGGTTTTTATCAAGCATTAAAATATGTTAAAAAGTGTTCTGATTAGGTTGGTTTGGTAGCTCGATATCTTGACGTGAGCGTCTTTCATCAATATAACAAGAGTATTATAATGATGATGCATTTCCACCGAAACATATAGATTCGAATTCATAATCAACCCAAGGAGCAAGGCATTAATCCAAACTAAGGAAATGTATTTACATTTAACACTCTTCATTGTAAATGTTATTCAAGAAATGTAACTTTAAATTTAGTTTTAGATTCATATTTTTAAGGTTTCTTTAAAACAATAATTTTTTAATCCCTCATTATATTATATTTTATATTCCAACATTTATTTTTAATATCTGAAAAGTAAACCCATATATTCATAGTTACTCGTTTGTGACGACACCAGGGCTCAAACCACAGTCTTTCATACCAGTAGTCTTGTTTCCTCGCCATTTAGACACAGGGAAAAGATCGCAAGGGGTGAAGCTTTCTTTACAGTTCAGTTTTCATGGGAAGGGCCTTATTAATCTAAGTGATATACAAGCTACTAGATCTAATTGCATGTATAAATACGTCAGGTCATATGATCTGCAGCTGTCACTCTTGATAGTAGTCTTACATATTACCAATACCTATCAAATGATAGGGGTGTGCGAAGGTATTGTTTTATTATTTAGAAGCGAAGCTTGAAGCAGAAGAAACGCCGAAGTGTAAGAGAATTTGTGTTGCTTTCACGTCAGATTTATTTTAATTTTTAAATACTCTAGAACCTTGTTAATCCAAATTAATTAGAACCGAAGCATGTTCGGATTAGCGAAAATTCGGATAAGCGGGAGAGTACAGGTATACAGTATTTTTCTCGAATTTTAAATTAAATTTGAATGAGTTTAATTAAATGTTCATTTATTTAACTGATTTACCACACGTAACATGTACTCTAATTATTTTTAGTTACAGGAAGACACATTGGTTTGACTGTGACATGTAAATATAAAGCATTTATTATCAGATATAACTGTTTCTTACAATTCTCTTTAAACTTTGAACCTTGAACTTGATACCCAAAATATTTCATTTTACATAATTTTATTCACCTTTTTCCGAAAAGTGTATCCAGACTCTGGGATTTCAGACTACCGGGATTCGGTCTAACTGGATTTTACTGTAATCCATAAGGTGCATCTAGTTATAGAATAATATTTGAAGAAATAACAAAGCACACTATTTTATTTTATGCTGACATTAATGAATTTATTCATGCCTAATTGTTAGATGTCATTTAAACACTGGTCGGTGTTAAAATACGTTTTAGTTGCTGTTCTAAAAATTACATGGGCCTATTATTAAATATGTTATATTCAGTAAGATGTTTCAAATCTATTGATAGTATAAGGTTTTCTTCTTCCTTCGAAATGTTTTGGAAGAAGTTAAGTCTTTGTGGGTGTCAAAGTCGAAGCAATATATAGATTTGAACTTCGACATCGAAATTTCTAAGCTTCACACACCCTTATAAAATAACAATAATAATATGGTCAAAAGTTATCGATTTTGGATTTACTAAAAACTCATTATTGAAGATTGGGCTGAGCATGCGTGATAGTACTTTGAACAAATGGTTCACTTTCTAAGTCTGGCGTGGACAGCGCAATACATGCCTGTAGGTTAAAGAAAGTTTGTGTGTGTGTGTGTGTGTGTGTGTGTGTGTTGGCAGCCAGCTAACACATAATTGCCCCACCCCACTTGAGGACAAGACGAGCAGTGACATTGTCACATCCGCTAATCAGGTCAATCCGCGGATATACTGTCAATTGAAGCGCCTGCACTTATCAGGTGCATTCTCTTGACAGGAAAACATACAAGATCCGTCAGTGATCATAGAGTCTAATGCATAGGTTTCTGGGACATTTTTTATTCGCGACTCTTTTTCATAACACAAAACTACCGGCGACCCCGGGCGGTAATAGTTAAGTTAAATTTATTTACTCTCTAGTGTCAGTTATTGAGCAGTTTTAGATATGATGAGAGAAAAATAATGAACATCTTGTTTGCATAAAATGTATAAATGCAGTTATATTTAATACTAATAAATATTATGTATTTTTCAAATTTTAAATATGCAGATATAAATAAGAACCTCTTAACTCAACTTACCTCAACCCTAATATATTAGTGTAATTAGTACGTATGCGTTTATACTGAACCGGTAGAAAGACGCATTGCGAAAAAAAATCTATAACTATTATTTTTCAAGCGTGCGTACAACATGTCTGGGATATTCACAAATGTAAACTAATGGGACAGAAATGACGGCGGTTGAAGTGTGATAAGGTGTATCCATATTAACGAGGATAACAGTGGAAAACCATTGGTTGACCTACACTCGACTAAGTTTCGAATCCCGACTCCCCGTCAAAGGCGAAACAAATCATACAAGACTGAAGCTTTTCTAAGCCCATGTGCCCACAGATATGCGATGGTGAATTAACTGTTTCAGCTTAATAGCCCTTCTCACCTCCCGGATAACACCTAAACTCAGTTAAATAATAGTGAAAACCTGACGCATATTGGTGTGGTTTTTTGTGTTCTACTTTAGAAAATAGTAGAATTGAGACCCGCATGAAAATCTGTTAAACAATACAACAAAATTAAAAATAAACACTTTGAAATAAAAAAAAATAAGTCAATCTAGTCCTAATTTAAATGTTGTCAAATGAAGAATGGAGAAAACTGCACTCAGATATGTTTTTTTTAGTTTGCGACTAATATTGTATTTAATTTACTGGTTAAACGGCCGTGACATAGACTCTTTTGCTAACATCTTCCCTTCATACTAATAGCATCTTCTACCATCCAACCAAAGAGAAAAATTTTAATCCGACGAAACAAACTGTTTACCATGTTTGGACATAATGCGCTCCATTGGTCTCTATAGCAGAAGCTGCACACGAGACTGTAATCAACGCATGGCTCTTGCACGCTTCACTGGCGTTTATGCGGCGGCGAAGAAGTTAGTTTTTTTTTTAAAAGCTATAGAAGTGCACGACTTACAACGACGCTACAATGTAGGGTAATTTATTTTTACTGTTTTGGTATTATTCTAAGTCAGAGGAATTCTATAAGTAAAAAACCTCCAATACTAAAAAAAAACCTGACTAGTAAAACAAAGTAATATTTAGACTATTGTCCTTTCGCTTATTTACAGTATTAGGGTAGCGATGAGGAAAGTAGAATTTTGCGGGGATACACTTAAATTTCTGCCTTGAAACAAAATTGGGGAAACCATTTAAGAAACACCTAAGTATTCTCAGCCTGGATTAAAATCCAAATATTCCCGTCACCTACATACTCTACAATAGGAATTGGTAACCTTTGTAGAGCCTGGTCGACGTGTTTTATCAAAGGTCCTGGCAATCAGCCATCATTTCTTCACTCTACTTTGGATTATTTTGGCTATACATCTTATATTACGTTCTTCAATTTATTATTTTTCTCAAAATAATAATCTTTGTACTCTTCTAGAAAAAAAAATGAATAAAAGTAGGCCTATCCATTTTCATACTAAACAATATTTATATTTCTTCATTACAGATTGTAACCGATCTAGGTCTTTTGGTCACACGCAAGTATCATTTGAAAGAACTTGATATATTTACGAGTTTAGGAGACTCAAAGATTAACTTTTAATGACGATGTAGTTTTATAATGCGACTAACTCAAAGTTACCACGAGATCGACACAACCACTTGGTCGCGATCAACTAATGCCGATCCCTGATCTAAGAGATCTAAACTATATCTCATATATGTCTCCTTTTTTTTAAGCACCGCGTCTTAGTACCCGTTCGGGCTATGCACCTATGTACTAATTACGCTAATGGGTTAGAGATGAAGAAGACTGAATTTAAAGGAAGTGTACCCACATTTGCATTGCGAGAGAGATAGAGAAAAACCATTTAGGTAAAATCCCTCTTCAGTACACCCAACCGGATTCGATCCTCGATCTCCCCATCACCAGTAATAAAGCCTTGTGAGAGTAGTGCCTTAGACCATACGCCCACCAAGGCGGGTGTGTGTCCATTTATGCGGAAAATATGAGTTAATTGGATCATTAATAACTGTTTAAACTGCTGCCTTGTAATCGAATCAGGGTCCCTTAGACTAGACCACTTAGCCGTGGAGCTGGATGGAAGACTACCTCATATTGCGGTCACGTGTTATTTAATTGCCCATGGGCATGGTCATCGCTAGCTATTGTTCTCGGCTATGGGCGGCCTGACCTTTAGATACCGAAGTAGGCTGGCATCACCACATTTTCTAACAGAGATTCTTGGAACAATTATTTTGTAGTCCTACGCCACGCTATTGTCATCCATCAAACTATGTACAGTAGAATTTTGGTAGGAAGGGCCTTTTATAAAATACAACATAATTTTTCCAGTCAACATTGATAACATTTTATTGTATTATTAGGGATATTTTATGGATATTTATGATATATATATATATATATATACATACACATATCAAAAGTGACAGCTACCAATCACGTTACAGGACGTAAGAATACGTGCAAGTATGGCTAGTAACTTTTTTTTTAGCATCGCATCTTACTATCTCTTCAGGTTATACTTTTATGCACTAAATACGCTAATGGAAGGAAAGGAAGTGTACCTCATTTGCGTGGAGGGAGAGTGGAAAACCGCTTTGAAAAAACTCACTACTCCCAGCCGAGATTCAAACCTCGATCTCCCCGTCATTAGCTGTCCAGTTTACTGCGAGAGTAGCGCCTTAGACCATGCGGCCACCAAAGCGGGTAGTAACTTTTTTCCTATGAAGATTTGACTGTATCACCTGCTTCGGTGGTCGAATGGTCTTAAGGCGTATGATTCACTAACTCGGGGCGTGTTGCGGGCCACAGCCTATTGAAACATGTTTTCTTAAATACGGTCACTGGCCAATTAATTGAAATTCGCTTTAATTACAATTTTCTTTATTATACTTTATTATTATTACAGCCCTCCTGAGTTGTAGGTGGCTGTGGTATCTGAATGCTCGCAATATTAATCGTCGCTAATATTTAGCTGACGATTTCACACGTCCATCACAGACTCAGCCTTAAGATATGAGTGAAGAATTACCCTGAGCACGGGACAATTCCTGGGTAGCTCAGTGGTAAAGAATTTACGCGCTAAACTAAAGGTCCCGAGTTCTATTCCCATGCCCACGTGTCATTTTTCAAATAATTTAAATTAAATTAATTAGATTAATTAAATTGTGGTCTCCATATGGACATTCCCGTAATTACAATGATTTGCAACATGTGTGTTGATATTCATTAGGGATGATTAAAGGAATGATGGTAGCATTTCTTGTTCAAAAATCAAACTTTGTAATTTTTTTAATGTGTTATTTAAGTTATTGTATAATATATAAAACACTATAGTTGAAATACAACATTCTTTCACACAAAACCAACATCATTTTTAATATTACTAAGCTTTTAGATGTTTTGGACTGCCAGCATTTTACAGTAACAAAAATAATGTATAGGCTACACATTTAAATATGACTTATACTCCATCTACAGTAGGAGTGTAGGTCAGTGACAGCTAGCATCATTTACCTAATCCACTCGCATCATGTATCTCTTCGCCAAACCATACGATCCGCATGACCAAAAATTGATTTGTTGTCACTTTCGTCAGTTAAAACTTTCACAACAAACAATAAATTGGTTTTTAATTATGTTTTTCATTTAGCCATTTTACATCTTCTCTTAACTGTCAGTTAATATCACTCCTATGGTGAATATACTTTAGTTTTCATGTAAGTTGTAAGTTGAAAGCAATCATAGGATATATTTATGCAGTATAATTACTATCGCAATTTTCTATTTCATTAAACTCAACTCTTTAGGTAGAATACCAGTATTCATTTTGCTTCCATCGTTTAACAATAATCTTTATTAACTCTCACCGAAAGTACTTATATCACTTAAACATGAATCCAACCGAAAGCTATCAAAATAAAAGAAACACACTATAGACCTTCAAACCAAGATCATCAGGAAAGAAATTCCGAAGCATTCAGGAAAAAAAAAACTAAAACTAAAAACAAATCTGACCTTTGCTTTTATTTTAATTCGTACGCTCTAATGCTTATCCTGGGTATCGGCGACTTAAAGGAACTGTTTGAAGGTGAATTTTGAAAGAACTGCAACATCAGTCATGTAGGGAGAGGATGAAATATCAAATTGTATATAAACCTGCCAAGTATCCAGGATTAGTCAGACGTGCTAACAACCTGTCTAATTATTCAGGTCTCGTCCATATGCTTAGGGGAAATAATTCAAACTGAGAAGGAATAAACCGCATGGGTGGGCACATGGGCCAACCCTTCTGGTCTGGTTTTACGATGACGGGAAAGTTTGGGGTCGAATCTCAGCTGGGTAGTCTTTCCTAAATGGTTTCTCCCTCTCCCTCAATACAAATGTAGGTATATCTCCTATAAATAATATATCTCATCATCATTAAAGTAAATATGTGGATAGCCCAGATGGATAGTCAGACGTAGTGTAAACCCCTCCTCCCCAACAAAAATATATTACCAAGTATATTAAAACAGAAACCTTGAGGAATTTGGCCACCGTAACTCATCGTTACTCTTCGATTCAAAAGGTCCCGGTTCAAATCAAGGTGATGTAAATGGTATTTACCTTATGTCCTCAAACACGAATGGTACATTAATTTGTGAACATATTTGTTGGATATATTGGCTTACGCTTACATTGGGCTGCACCATTTGCATACTCAGGAAAGTTAAACGATTCAACTTACAAACTGAATAAATAGGAATATAAAATAAAATTAACTTAAGATATATATTTTAATCACCGGGTTCTACTGCCCGTCCGGGCTATACGCATATGTACTAATTTCGCTAATGTGTTAGGGATGAGAAAGGTTTGATCTGTTAAGGAAATGTGGCTGAATTTTCGTAGATAGAGAGTGGAAAATCATTTAGGAAACCCACGTTTAGTACACCTAACAAAATGGCGTCTTATTGAAGTTATGCTTGCTACACGTGTTAGTTGTTTCCTAAATAATAATAAATACATTTGTCAACCTAATGAAGACCAAATATTTGTCACCTCACTTTCTTAAAGGTGTTAAGTGTTCATGTAAACAAAGGTGCGATGTCTTATATAAACTAAAAGACAAATACTCTACAGCACATTTCCCTTGGCTTGTGCAGTCATGGATGAATCAAAAGTGGTACTAGTAGCTCGTGCGGCAATAAATAGCACCCGTTCTCGTGGCTAAGATGTTAGCATCGTCCACAAATATAGAAGACCATGGTTCGAATCTAATCATCGCTGATAAAGATGGGCTCGCCTTACACTATAATTTGTGTAGTAGGATTTTGGTTGATAACCTATTAGAAAATGCAAACTTTTTTTCAGTAATTATTATTATAATAACATTTTACTATTTATACTGTAGGTATTGATAATATCTATAAAAGGTGACAGCCAAAAATCACATAACTGGACGCATGAATATATTTAAATAGTTTTAATATTTTTTTTAACTGCCAGAACCACCAGAATACTACTAAAACTTAAATATGGATTATATCCTTACGTGACTTACAAACTAACAATATAGGTTTACTCCCAACACTGGTCGTGTGGGTTAAGGCATCAATCTGGTATTGTATGTTCTGTCTGTGACAAAGGGGTTGGGGCTTGAATCCCGAGTGAGTGAAGCATTTCCCACTCTCCTTCCACACAGATGCAAGAACATTAACTTTAAATTGCACCTTCTTCATTCCTAACCTAACTCTCGTAATTGATATCCATACTTATAACCCTAACGGTATGGTAATTGAGACGCTGGGAAGATAAAAACAATTGGGGAAATGTTTATTTTCCAGTAGCAACCTCACAGCGCATATATGGGTTACATTGCACCAGTCTAAGGATCGCTATTACACTGTCATATTTCTTTCATAAAACAATACTATACCTTTTTACTTTCTTCCTCTATTACAGGTAGAGAAAGTATAGTGATCGTCAAAAAAATCCAACACGAGATTTGGACGAATGTTGACGTTTCATGACCCCCCCCCGAATCCAAAAAAGTTGTTTTTGGATTTCCTTCTGTCTGTACCTTGGACTAGTGCTTAAACTATTTTACCGATCGGGCTATAACTTGATAATCTAGGGTTTTAATAAGGATTCCCCAGGTTGTTTTTGGAATTGGATATCTAACCCTAAAATTAAGGGCAGTTTACTGAAGGGCAAAAAAAGAAAAATGCTACAATCTCAAAATCGGCTCTAACGATTTTGATTAAATTTCATTTATAAAAATTCCAAATAAAATGGCTACTTTCAATATTTCGGCAAAATGACTTTAAGGATTCCGGTCTGATGCATACATTCTAATTTTTTTTATCATATCTCCGTAACTCTTTGAGATATGAAATTACTTATCATTGTAAATATGTAGGGCTATCTATCATTTTAGACTCAATAGTCAATATGTACCTTTTCTATTGGTCTAAATCTATTAATGAGGAATTTAATAGCAGTGCGATAACCATAAGATGTTAAACCCCTAATAAAATGTCGAAAATATATCGGGTTTTCTAGCGTGTATTATTTCGTTTCATATATAATACGAGTTTTTAGTAAATATCTCCATTTTTAACCAATGGATATAGTGGAGATAGTCCGTGCGGAGTTCCTTACCATTGATTTTATAATATGTGAAAAAAGGTTCCTACACCGCCTTTGATGAAATGCGTATTATTAAAGTTCGTAAAATATAATGTATGAATAAATAAATGACACTAATCACTTAAGAATATTTACGAATAAACTGTGTAACTTTTTTTAATTGGGTCAAAATTTCTCCATTAAATAAAAGTAAAATCACACATATGCTACAACCTAAGTGTAGAATTTGTGTAACATGAGAAAATATTCTGTTCACAATCCACAGTTAAATTTTTAACGGTTTCACATGTTCAGGTTAATCTTTCTAATGAGCTAACGGTCCCAGAATCAATTCCCTGCATGAGCGAAATTTATAATTTGTGAAATTAGAGTATCTTATTTCAAAGAGACTAGTTGATCGGCCGTGTTTAAGAACCTACAGTAAGTCATGTGTTGATATAATCAGTCGGTTGATTAGTTATAGAACCGCGTATTACTACCCATTCGGGTTATACGCTTAAGTCCTAATTACTCTAATAGGTTAGGAATTAGGAAGGTTGAGTTTAGAGGAAGTGAACCCACATTTGTGTGGAGGTAGAGTGGGAAACCATTTAGGAAGAGCCTCCCCCCCATTTCACACGACCGAGATTCAAACCGCGATCTTCCCGTCCTCGGCAGTCTAGCTCAGCACGAAACCAGCGCGTTAGCTAACTACGCCACCGAGGAGGGTATCAGCCGGTTGAGAAATCGCACATTAAATACCACAAATTTTATTAATTTAAACCTTAGCTCATGTTCTATAATGTATAATTTCTTTATAAAAAATTAGTAAAATATGTTACTTTATTAAAATCATTGATAGGTCTTCATAGTTACATAATACATATTTATATTTGATCAAAGAACTTGTAAAACTTCCCTAAGGGATAGTTGTGGTATAACAACACAACTCAGTGACCTAACATGTGGTTTAGCAGTGAAACTATTTGAACAAACGAGAATGTTGGTGTACAAGGTTATTATTACACATATTGTGTAAGCTAAATTGCATCTTCCCGCCACCGCTAAATATTATAAGTTAGTCGAAAGTTTGCCAGAGGACCTGTGACCTTTAGTGACGTAATAAATACTCTAAAACACGCCTTATTGACATAGATAAAATAAGCTTTGTGTCGAAATGTATTTAAATAGTAATGAGTTAACAATGACCTTGAGGATGAAACCAGCTTCCATGTCCCAGTCGTAGAACATCGGCGCGCTTGACTGAGCTCGATGACGGTGTTCATAAATTTTGTTTTTCGACTGAGAAAATGCCCGCTTAAATAGTAGAATGGTTCAAGGTGTCACTCTCACAGTAGACTCGACTGCCAATAACGGGGAGAATGAGGTTTGAATCCCAGTTGGGTATACTGTGGGATTTTTTTCCTAAATGGTTTTCCACATTCTCTCTCCACGCATATGCAGTTACACTTCTTCTTTAAACTCAACTCTCCTTATCCCCAATACATAAAATTGAGTGCATATGCGTGTAACTCAAACGGGTGGTAAGACGCGGTGCTATAATATCAAAGTAGACATAATATAGACACGTCACATAGGCTACTTATTAACAGAATGATCACTACAATAAAATAATTTGAGATAGCTTTCGAGTGGGTTTCAACTGCGATAAAATAAAGTTTTTAAACGTTGATCCTCCTGCTGGTCACTCTTTACACTTGGATACCCTGGTTGAATCTCAAAAGGGTCGAAATGGTGTCTTCGCATGGTGCAGAATCAGACAAGACATGAGTAGCTCAGGTGTAACAGCATTGTCGTGAGTATAATCTCGTATACTAGTCTACATAACAAGCCTAGCAATCTACGAGTAGAGAATGAGGCAAAGATAAGCTAAAAATTGAAAATATTGTAATAGGGTTTACGGCTGCCATTAATATTGTCATGATTAAATTCTAGCCTGACTTAAGTTAGGGATGTATGGGCCGCGAGAAAATGTCCGTGTTTCTGTAGATTTTATAGCAAAACTTATTTTTTTTGCCAAAATAAATAAAATATTGCACCAGTAGAAACATAGTTTAATTTTCTCCACGTGGTGGTTGAATATATGCCATAATCAAAGCGACATTAGATGACAAACTTTTTAAATAAAGAGAAAATGTCATTAAATTATAGTACACCCTTGGCAGATATTCAACAACTGTTGATATCACCATGCAAAGAAGATTTAACTCTTTGTTTTGTACTGAAGAAATATTTGATTTATTTTGGACAACTAAATGTTTTGTTATAAAAACTGATAAATCACTGGCCTTATCTCGCGTCCCCTTCCACCGCACCATAACCTATATTCGTTAGCACAAAGCCGAACTCCCCAGTGTCGCAGGGGGCTATGGTATCATTGATAGTTCTAGGAGCCGATGATCTCCACACGTTCGTCATAGACTCCACTTTAAACTATGAAATGAAGAACTACCCTGAACATGGAACGAATCATGGCAATATCACTGGTAGAACATTTGTGCGCCAATTCATGGGGACCAGCTTTGATTCACCTGTCCCGGTGTCATTTTTCGATTAACGAATACATCCATTGCTATTTACAGTCTGTGGCCTGGGTCGATTTTTTATTCAAGCCCTATATTTTCCACTACCGGCTTGCTAGGCCTGTCGTAGCTTCATATACCTTATAATTTAACTTAAGACTAGGACAAGAAGAACATCTAGTCCCCGGCTGTTAATTTATCACTGTGAAAGGGTAAACCCATATTTTCATCAATGATAAATTTTCCGGCCATGCCGGTAATAGAACAGGGACCCTTAGCTCACTAGGCAAACAGGCTACTGACTGAGTCAAGGTGTCGTGTCAATCAACGACTATGATACTTTATTCGGCAATATCCGTAACTTAAAGGTCATTTCCATCTTCTAAACCTCGCTATGTACTGTTTGTACAGTTAACTTTACTAACGATAGATTACTTCCGTAACTTAGCCTAAGGGGGCGGCCATATTGAGCGAGCAAGCGCGCGAGCGACTAAAATATAAAATAGAACACATTGATTGTAATGAGAGGTTGCCAGACTGGAGCGAGCGACTGAGCGCGCACGCTTGAAATATAGAACGGGTTCTATTTTTCAAGCACGCGCGCTCGACCCGGTACAGTCTAGTTTACAGGCGCTAGGCAATATTATTATATGTTGGTTCATTGAGTGCCAGGAAAACTTCTCATTTTGACAATTTTAGTAATATCGATAGGTTTAGCACACTTGCTACTAACGGCCTAATTTAATTGGTAAGATCATAAACCATACTTATATGTATATGTAAAACTGATATGTTAAAATACTTCAATATTATAATTAAAGTAGGCCTTTACAAATAAGAATCACCATTAGCGCGGAGAGAGGATGAGAAAACCACAAAAATAAATCACTTGTTAAAACCACCTTCATTTCACTCAGCCAAGATTCGGAGCCTCCTCGTCAACAACTAACGAGAGCTATCTGCTAATCACGCGCTCGCTCGCACTCTTGTCAATCTGACGGAACCCTTACTCTACAAAAGCTGACCACGAAGATTTTGGGGATGGAAGTGCCAGGAAGAAAAACCCACATCACCACTGATGTAAATGTGATTCTCAGAAAGTTCGCCTTAAATACTACAACGGGATTAAATTAATAGGGAGTAATGTATCTTACTATCGTTCACCCATGCTCAAACCTTTTACTTATTTCTTTGAGGCCAAGTAGGTAAAACAGCTCTTATAAGGAGTAAAAAAAATAATAGTGGCCGTCGACGTGCAAT
This sequence comes from Timema genevievae, assembly GCA_902155825.1. NCBI lineage: Eukaryota > Metazoa > Arthropoda > Insecta > Phasmatodea > Timematidae > Timema > Timema genevievae. Next base: position 54,802 of record CABFWO010000426.1, read on the forward strand.
TTGTAAACTAGCTTAGGATTACATCACATGTCATTCATAGTAAATATAGCGTTTCTTTTCTAAAATTATAGTTTCTGAATTTTATGGCTCAAATGATGGCGTAACAGAGTAGCTTGGAAAAGTGAAAGGGCCTTATTATAAGTTTGTAAACTTTCATAATCAGTTAAAAAGTAAATTGGTCCGTCTCATACAATCTCAAATCATTATTTTATATTATTGGTTAGAACTTATTTGACCAGATAGCTATTTGTAAAGTTAGACTCCAACTCGGTAATCCGGGAATCTATCCAAACTATCCGCCTATTCACAAAATGTTTATTTAATTTATTCCGAGCATAATGTTGATATTTCTTTCAAAAATTCAGCCATCATATCCCTACTCCGTTGAGCTGAATAGTTTTAAGTCGAGAAGAACTGATGATGCACATTAGGTTACTGACGTTAGAAGTTATAAAGTAGGTTACTGACGTTAGAAGTTATAAAGTAGGTTACTGACGTTAGAAGTTATAAAGTTGGTTACTGACGCTAGAAGATAAACTGAACCAGCACATCCCTAATATATTGGTTACATAGCTAAGTCAAACTTTCACAGGAATAATCCTATATGACAGAAAAATAACGAGATCCACTTTCATTTATTTATACGTAAAGCTATTTTATCTGCATCTGCCACTTTATAAAGTAATATTAATTAATATTGTAGTGAGAATTGATCAATAATGACCGTAAAATAAAGTTTATATTTTCAAAAAGGTCCAAGCTTTCATAATCCTACTATAGCCTACTTCAGTTACGTCATTCTAAGAAAGTTGATTTTGATTATTTATTTTAAGTAGTTACTAGCAGGGTGTATTTGAGGAAATGCACCCATGTTTGCGTGAAGAGAGTATGGAAATAAATCCCTATGTAAGTTATTGAGTATATCAAAGAGTTGCGAAGATAATATGATCAAAATTGGAAATTTCCGCTTATGTAAGGTAACTTCAAAATAATGTTCATGGTAAAATTAGATGCGCCATTACGTTTTTAATGTTTTCCAATGCCTAGACACGAATTTATAATACGAGTAATTATTATCGTTGATTTTGAGAAAATCACTTTTTTCTCTAACTCCCATTAATTTTAGGATTAAATAGATATTTTCAAAAATCCCTCTGGGGAACTTTATGAGAATCTTAGCTAGTATTAAGTTTTAGTCCGATCGGTAAAACGGTTTCGGCTCTAGTTCCAGTAATATACATATAGACGGAATTTCGAAAACCACTTGCTAAGGTTCAGAAACGTTGACATTCATCAAAATCTCGAATTCGATTCTTATGGTGATCATACTACCTCCTCTCAACAAGGGGGCACAAGAAAGTAAAAAAATATGGTGTATTTTCACCTCCCGAAACTATTCACACTTTCTACCAAATGTAAGATTCACAAATCCTCATCTGGAGCTTCTTAAAAATCAGGCTATAACAGAACACTGAACAGAACAAGCTCGCGAACATTTCCAAAGAACGTGTTTCACTGTTCTATTAGCTGTGGCCGGAGTGTTTAAACATGTTTGCAAAAATGTTCGCTACGTGTTAGTGTTAACACAGTTGGTAGGTAGCCTCATGTGTGTGTCCCCTCTACCCCCCCCCCCCCCCCCCCCCCCCCCCCCCCCCCCCCCCCCCCCCCCCCCCCCCACCCCCCCCCCCC
>CABFWO010000426.1:65257-76744 GCA_902155825.1 Timema genevievae
GTAATTCCCATCTGATAGCTTTGATGGTAGTATAAGGGAATTAAATTTATTTACCAGTGTAAAACCATGTAGTTGGTGTTTTAAACAGAATAATTGCGCTTGATGGGTGAATATATTGTTTCGTTTAACGCAACCCAGTGTTTCTTAAGGGGGGTGGTGGAGGAAAGGTATGTGGTCGAATCAGCGGTCTTAGTTATTCAGTAGCTATTCCTTACTATAAAAATGCATGGCAGGGAGTATATATTTTTTATTTTCTCTTGACCCTTCGGAGAGAAAGTATTGTGATCGTCAAAAAAAAATTGAACTCGAGATTTTGATAAATGTCATTCATGAGCCCCTGAAACCAAAAAGGCTATTTTCACAATGCCGTATGAGTTTAAGGGTAGTTCACTGAGGTGCAAAAAGAGAAGAAATTGATTTTCTTAAAATTAGCTCAAACAATTTTGATTAAATTTAATATATAGACACTGTTGATCATTATAAACAAGATGGCAATTCTCATTTTTTCATGAAAATGACTTTGATGGTACGTTACACGAGGGAATGTAGTACTGTTAAAGATAAAATCGTTTAGTTGAAATACATTTTTGTAAAACCAATCATTTCTAAGCTATAGGCAAATATATATACATTTTAATTCAGGTCTTTGAAAATGAATTTGATTCTTATGTTCTTTTCTCAATTCTGCTGTAACTGTGTTCCTAGTTCCTAATGCGGTAGAGTAACAGTGTATATTATTTCATTTATGATCTTTAGTGTGTAGTGTTTCTACAACAATGTATAGACCTACGATTTTGCTCCACAAATCTTACGAGTTTTTAGTAAATGCATATTTTAAGATAAAAGATTGAGAAAGTCTATGTGGTGCACCGTCCCATTTATTTTTTAATTGTACGTAATCGCTAAAATGTCTGCTTACCCTAGGTAGAATTCCACTGCTTAGACCACGTGCCCACGTGTAGTAGTCTACTAGTACTAACCAGAATGTGACAACTCTAATTCAAGAACGAGCATGAGGCTTCCTTCTCTACATCTCTACACCTTGAATCATTAAACCAAACAAAACAAAATGACTTAGAATAAACATTTGAAGTGATATTTTATAAACATCACATTATGTCTTGTTATAATGTTTTTTTGCATGAGCATAGATCCTGGAGGTAATTTGATAAGCAAGTCAAGGATTTAAAGTTGTTAAAGTGATTTACAGCAAGTAAGCTTTCGTGTTCTTTAAGGGATATTGTGTGGGGGCCAGTAGTTTACACTTCGAGGTGGGTATACTCTAAGATAATTATTATAATTATATGATAAAGAGAAAATAAGTATTACGTGTTATATATACTCACATGAATAATTTTGTTGTATTTTACTTGATTTGTCACGGGATTAAATTAATAGGCAAGTCATTTTAATGAGCACGCCTACAACATAGTTTTTTTTAATAACGCATTTAATTACTTGTTTTCTTATCTCGTGTATAAATAAATAAATAAATATATGTGTGTATTTAATGTCATGTTCGTAAGACGCTTATCTGATTCTGACCATTTGAACTATTATTATATCTTTTTAGATAATTTATAATTTATGTATAAATGTAATTAAAAGAGGATAGCAGTAAAAAATCTTTGCTGGAATGTCTCTTGAAGAAAATGGAGACCCACCAAGTGGATAAATAATATTTTAATAATATTCAAATAATATTCTTGGTAAGAAGATTCACCCTGGTAAGTCAGTAAACAAAAAGTTCAATTTTTCATAAGATAAACCTTATCTGAATGTTAAAAAATGTTACAAGATCTATTTTAACTTATTCATACGTCAAGGCATCTTGACAAGGCATCTGTCCTTTTTGATAAAATTCATTATCTATAAATACAAGTGATATGGTAAAATATTACCAATGCTAAGCACAAAAGTTTTTGTATTTAATAAAAAAATAAATAACTTTTTACGAAAATTGGACTGCACTCTACGTACTGCTAATCCTCCCGCCATCCTTTGATATTTGAATATAATTTTACTTGTATTTAATAGTGTTTAAAATAGGTGCCAAATTACTAAGTGTCTGGCATCATTATTAGCTCTGCGGAAAGTCTATACAAGAGGGAACAGTTTCAGTGGTTGTATGGTCACAGACGTCACTTTCGGAAAATATTGAGCTTACAATGAAGGGAAGATCGGTGTTTGAATCGTGGTTGGGTGTATTTCCTACTCTTTCTTCACGCGATTGCGGCTTCCTTTTCATAAAATTACTCATCCACATTCCCATCCGATTAGTGTAAATATGCGGAAAGCCTGGAGGTTAGTATGATGGGATGCACACAGACAAAATATACAAGTGGAGAGTTTGTTGAAAATACACATTCGTTTATTTTACTATAGTTACAAAATTTCCAAGCATCACTCCAAAATTAGATATGTATTGCTGAGAATATGTTATATTTATTCTGAAGTTTAAAGTGAGTGGGTTTCTGCATTCATTTAAGGTGCCATAAAAGGGGACGTATGCTAAGATTCGTATCTTTTGCGGCTTTTTAAAAGAAAAAAATAGTTTTTTCCACCCAAAATAAATTAAATATTACTTCATTATATTAGCTTACTTTTATATATATCGTGATCTAAACAGTTTTTTAATATCTTTAATGGACATCGCATAATTTGAACGTAGCATATTATTTTAAATTAAGATAAAAATTTAGGTGCAAATGCTCATATGCTAGTGAAAAATATTCTAGAACTGTTGAAATTGCTACATAAATAAAATAAAATTTAATTTATCTATTAAAGCAATATTTTTATTTTGACAAAAAAAATTTTTGGCAAATAAACTGTAAAATTACGAGCACAAATTCGCATTCCCTTCCAATCCCTTAAATATACTAGTTGTTTCATTCCACGGACCTTCTTTCAAGAAAATAGAAAATAATAGTCTACTTATTTTAAAAGCACAGAGTTAACAGTAATCAAACCAAAGTAAAAGTACTCAATCAAGAAATGAAAACCCATTCAGGGTCATGCAGAGAGACGTTTATCTACTGAACTAAGGATCCCAGATTCGATTCCCTAAATCACCAACAAATTATCGGTGAATTTCACAGTGATGAATTAACAGCTGAAATACTGGGCGTTGTGTCTATTCTGGAATTAAACTAGTTTGTAGGTCATATTTTGGCATAATCAATCGGTTTAAAAGTGCACCCAACTCAAAATGAATAAACAACCGTTTAATTTAGAGACAAAACTATGATATCTTCAAATTAAAAAAAAATATATGTCGATGGTGCTGTTGAGAAACAAAGGCTATGACTAGACGAGTAATAAATGTTGCTCTAGGTGGAACTACGGAAATCGCAAAACATGGCCATCCATACAAGAACGTGAAATGTGACTTGAAATCATGTAAGAAATTATGCCACATCTGTTCGCAGGCGTACGTTAAAACCTATGAAACCTTACATCAAAAACCAGCACGTATATCACTCCGATATATATATCGCTATTTTTTAGCAATTACATGAACATGAAGACGCTCCTGACTGCCCTATTTGACCCGTTACAGGTTAATTACATGGGTTTATTATTACATCATTTGTCGCTCATTTTCAAGCGACATTTACTGCTCTTCTGGTCTTAAATAACACCCAAGAATGGCATCCGTTATACACCCTGACTATACACAAGATTGACCTTCCCCTTCTTCTAATGGAAACCACTAAGTAGGACACGGGAGGGGTGGATAAGTGCCTCCTTACACCCTCATCCGCCCCGCAAAACCTCACACACTAAGTCAGTCATGCTTAGATGCTTTTGTACTCTTTAGCTTTTAAAGAACTTAGAGAACAAGTCGGCAGCTTTTTCAAAACTGACAAGACCCTGGGAACTTCCTCTCTATTCTGTTCCCCGCAACACAGATGTACTAACACTTTGCACCTGTGGCTTCAAGGGGACATGTGCCCGAGGGCATAAACGATGTCATCAGATCGCTAATCGACACCTGCATTTGTTTATATTCCAATCCGACAGTAATAATAATAATAATAATAATAATAATAATAATAATAATAATAATAATAATAATAATAATAATATGTGCATTTTCTGAGCACGTATTACGATATCCGGATCGGTGGAAATGTGGTCTAAGGCACCAAGCTCGCAATACACTAGATCACTGTAGAAGAGGATGTTATTATTCCAATCTTGACTGAATGCATCAAGGCAGCGGTTTTCACATCCTATTTTCACACTAGTTTGGGTCAACACTATTTAAACAACTTTCCTCATTCTTATCGTCTTAGACTAGGTCGATAATGTGTTGTTGTTTTTCTGCATCGTGTATTATTTATTACTCGGCCAGGCTCTCCACATAAGTCCACTAATATAAAAGGGATGAGGAAGGTAGGTTTTTGAGAGAACGGTGGTGGTCTAAGGATAAGGTGTCAGACCTCTGTGCTGGGGGTCCGGGGTTCAATCCTCGGTCCCGGCACAGATTTATCTGATTGCCAAACCCCTTCCTCCACCTCTGACAAGATGTGTATTAATCACAACTTGTGAATGTGAGGAATACCAGGCCTCCACCGTGGTTCGGATTCCACGTTAAAACTGTAGGTCCTCCATTTCATCTCACAATCACCCTACCATTACACATTATCGTAAGTGCGTATCACCCGAACGGGTAGTAAGACGCGGTGCTAATAATAATAATTGGTAGAACGTACCTGCATTGGCGTATAGGGAGAGTAGGAAAGCACTGGAGAAAGAACACTGTCAAAACATCTGACCAGGATTTGAACCACAACCTCTCCAGCACCAACAATTCATTATATTGTGAGATTTATGCCTTAGCCCATGCGACCACCACTGTGGGAAAGGGTTTGATAGCCCTGTTCAACGTTTCCTATGCTAGAAGCGGGTTGCATCTTAGCTTGACGCACCTAAACACTCAGATCACTCCAATGTATGGAGTAGAAAGAGAGAGAAGAAAATGATTATTTCATCCTGCGAGACCTCTTTAACTATCTTCTCGTAACATTACCCTATTCCGCCAACTAGTATAAAGTTAAGTGTAATAAAGGCGCAGACCTTATCTTTGCCCAAATAAAGACGATATCATCATTATAATTATTACTACTATTATAATAAACCTACTCTACCCTTTGCGCCTAAACGCCATTATGTCGCATTTCATAATTGACATGTTCATGTCTCCAATTATGGATAGAATTGATTCTACGGACTTTTTCAATCTTCATCCTGGCAAGAAGATTCCAACAAGCCATTTTCGTGAATAATCCAAATAGTGATAGGTTGTAGACGATTTAAATAAAAATCATTTAAAAAAAACTCCTTCAAGACCAAAAAAATAATTGTGTTACCATGTAAGAATGTATTTTTTTTTTAGAATTATTTTAAAATTTATAGTTTTCATTTCAATGCAATGTCTTTAAAAGTCGCCAAATAATAAGTAAACTCACTAACATATCAAATTCTATCTCTACTTATCGTTACGTCACAGGTAGGCAGCGTCTTTAAGACGTTTAAATACTCGAGCAGGAATAATTAATAACGCCAGAAATTATGTTTGGGGGGAGGGGGTTGTTTATAACGTTACTTGGAGGCACTTGTCAAACAGTAGAACAAATGGAATTATAAATCTTACTAAAAAGAAATTGTGACAACCCTATTACATTTACATCCTACGATACACAAAGATCCATTTTATGCTCCTATACCAGTTACATTCGTTATCCGGGCATTTATTTAGGTCTTAGTGATCAATCAAAATGTGTGTTTTTGTTGTGTGTTTTTTTTTACTTTTCAGATTGGAAAATTTAAACTTTTAAACTACGTTCAAAAGTGTGTATATGTACAGAAGGGGGATATAAAATAGTTTTGTATTCATTCCAATATACATCAAACTTGTGCTCTTTTCTAGAGGTTTTGTCGCTATTGAACCTAAGCCTAACATTTTGATTGGCAATATCTCATCTTCATTTACCTAGGCAGCCCCATAAATGTATCTAACGGGGCAATGGTGTGTTGCAGGATGCGTTGGTTCCGCAAGAACTCCGACTCGCCCCGCCTCCTGAGTCTGTCCCCGCTGCGCTACACGGAGGCGGGGCTTGGGGGTGGTGGCGGCGCCGTGGACGTCCAGGACCCAGGGTGCTACATCCAGGCGCCGGCGGGTCATGGGGGTGGCGATCACGTCGACGATCATCTGGGACACCGCTCCACGTTAGGTGGGTTCTCGACGAGGACCCATGTTTGGATCCCGAGTAGAGGACTTTGTTACAATTTATCAGGGGGGAGTGTGAAATGTTTGGAGACCTTTACGACCAGGAGGTCCAAGGTGCTAATAACGCAAACTACCGCTGGTTTGCAATATGTCCATGCTCTTCCATCTTTTCTCCAATGTTAATGTAGTTTGAGTTAATTTGAGAATAAAAAAGTATTCTCTCATTTTCATTATATTATAGAAGATCGACTCTCATTGGTGGTAGCACACTATTGCGTCACTCTTGCATGAGATTATATTGCTGATGACAGGGTTATCGGGGTTCAAACCCCAGTTGGGTGTACAAAGCTCTCCCTCTACACAAATGCGAGTACATTTCCTTTAAAATCCGCCTTCCTCATCCTTAAGATAATACCGTAATTATTAGACAAGTGAACGGATAGTGAGGCTCGGTGAAAATAAAAGAGTTAATTCTACTGATACATACCCTAACGGGGGTTGAAATAAATTCGTAGCTATTGAGGGAGAGGGAAAACCGCAGGATTGTTCTATGAGGGAGGGAGTGACGCAACCTGATCACGTCACCATAGTTCTCGCAGTCAAGATAGGGTTAGGGTGTAATGAGGTGGACTGGATAGAACTAGCTCAAGATAGGGATAGGGTGTAATGAGGAGGAATGGATAGAACTAGCTCAAGATAGGGCTAGGGTGTAATGAGATGGACTGGATAGAACTAGCTCAAGATGGGGATATAGTGTAATGAGGAGTACTGGATAGAACTAGCTCGAGATAGGGATAGGGTGTAATGAGGAGAACTGGATAGAACTAACTCAAGATAGGGATAGGGTGTAATGAGGTGGACTGGATAAAAATATCTAAAGATAGGGATAGGGTGTAATGAGGTGGACTGGATAGAACTAGCTCAAGATAGGGATAGGGTGTAATGAGGAGGACTGGATAGAACTAGCTCAAGATAGGGATAGAGTGTAATGAGGAGGACTGGATAGAACTAGCTCGAGATAGGGATAGGGTGTAATGAGGAGAACTGGATAGAACTAGCTCAAGATAGGGATAGGGTGTAATGAGGTGTACTGGATAGAACTAGCTCAAGATAGGGATAGGGTGTAATGAGGCGGACTTGATAGAACTAGCTCAAGATAGGTATATAGTGTAATGAGGAGGACTGGATAGAACTAGCTCAAGTTACGGATAGAGTGTAATGAGAAGGACTGGATAGAACTAGCTCAAGATATGGATAGGGTGTAATGAGTGGGACTGGATAAAAATATCTAAAGATAGGGATAGGGTGTAATGAGGAGGACTGGATAGAACTAGTTCAAGATAGGGATAGGTGGCGTACTTTTGTAAGTGCGGTAACGAACTTTTCGAGTGGCTTATTCCATAGAATAAGAAAAAAAATGTTCACACTATCATTGAGGCAAAAGATATAAAAATGGTATTATATTATATTATACTAACAAAAATCTCACATGTTTAATTTTATCACGTTACAAATACATATAAGGTAAAATTAAAAACTATGTTTCACGCGAAATATCACAGTTTTCGGTTAATTAACTAGATAATTACTAGATACAAGATCACTTTCGAACCTGAAAACTTATCCAGTGCAGTTTTCTGCATTTAATCCCTTAACAATAAAATTTTAGTTAGTATTAATTTTTCATTTAAATAAAATAATTTGTCAATTTTGTTTTAGTTTTAAAAATAGGGTTGAACAGTTTTACTGGTCTCAATTCCACATACTTTTAAAATATAATACAAAAAACCACACCATGATTATACGGTTCAAGATGTACTGTTTACACAAGCTGGGTGTTATCCTCTGGGCGAGATGGTTTTTTTTTTAAGAAATGTAAATAATGAAAAATATATATCTAGCCATTCTTTAACTCTTTTAAGGCAGTTTTGTCTTAGGGTCAAGACAGAACATTTTCAGTTGAGTTGATGGTTTTATCTTAGTGAATTTTGACGCATCTGGACTTCCATTGCCAGAAGAAAAATCGCAGGGTGATAGGATATTTCTCTACAAGTAGGCGGCCCCATTCAGCAGCTTTCTCCAGACTTTGGATTGACCTCTCAATGGTTGGTCATGTACGTGAGGGCCGAGTGATATCAGACCACCGCGTCAGGGGAGGAAAGAGGAGGGACCAAAGAGGAGGAAGAGGTCACGCGACCGTCCATTGACCCCTATTAATAAGTTCATTTTAAAATTTCACTTTTGATGAAGCAATTCCCTGCGGCCGTTACCGAGTAACGTTATGAGATGGAGGGAGTTACGTGCGTCCTCATGGCTGTAGTTTGTAACCTATTAGTAACTTTCACATGTTGAATAACCGTTTTTTTCATTTTCCAGGTATTGGTTTGGTTATTAAATTCCCACGATGGTAGGCACGTGGTCAAAACATTTAAGCTCTGGTTTGTCGATGATGCAAGAAGCTGGGGTTACAATCCAAGCCGGATGTTTTTTTTTTCCTAAATGGTTTACCCCTCCTTTCCCTCCACGCAAATGCGAATACATTTCCTCTATATAAATGTTACCTTCATCATTCCTACCACATTAATTTATTAATATGTTTAGCTCAAATGAGTGTTGATACCTCGTGAAATAAAAGTTATTAAATATTGGTTATAAAACATATTTGTGTGAATTATTATTATTATTATTATTATTATTATTATTATTATTATTATTAGCACCGCGTCTTACTACCCGTTCGGGTTATACGCACTTACGCTAATGTGCAATGGTAGGGTGATTGTGAGATGAAATGGAGGACCTACAGTTTAACGTGGAATCCGAACCACGGTAGAGGCCTGGCATTCCTCACATTCACAAGTTGTGATTAATACACATCCTGTCAGTATTTGTGTGAAATATCACCAAACGATTTATTTAATTCCTTGGAAAATCTCTGTTACTGTATATATAAAAGGTGGTTTTAGTTTGAAGCCAGACTGAATGTTTTAAAAACAATTTTAACCCCAACATGTCCATGTTTTTATTTTTCGCTGTGGTTTTTCCCATCCCCTCTCCACGTTAATGTGGGTCCACCTCCTCTAAACCAACTTTCTCATCCCAACTCATGGCATTACGTCGTTATTCTTTAACGCCACGTCTTACTACCCATTCGGGTTATACGAAATTGTACTAATCACGCTAATGTGCTAAGGATGAAGAAATTTGACTTTTGATTTAGTGTACCAGCATTTTTGTGGAAGGAAAGTGGAAAACCGTTAAGGAAAAACCACCCTCGGTACATCCAACCCTGATTCTAACCCAGATAGCCCCACCATCAGCCGTCTAGTCTATTGCGAGTGTGACGTCTTAGACCATGCGGCCACTTAAGTTGGTAAGTCGGCTGCTATTAAACATGGTGTTAAATGTAGTGAGTAATAAGCCACTTCGGTGGCCCCATGGTCTAACGCGCTACTCTCTTGTTGGGCTGGACTTTCGAAGATGGGGGAGATCGGGGTTCGATCCGGGATGCGTGCACTGAGGGTGTTTTCCTAAATTGTTTTTCACTCTCCCTACACGCGAATGCGGGTGCATTTCTTCTAAACTAAGCCTTCCTAATCCCTAACCAATTGGTGTAGTTAGTACATAGCGTATAACCCGAACGGGTGGTAAGACGTGGTGCTAAAAAAAGGATAATTTTTGTTTGGAGATATAAAATTAACTCTCTTTTCTTACTTTCTTATCCACAAATGATCGCAGATTTTTGATCGATATATAAAACACTAAAATTAGATTTTAACGGCCGGGAAATCTGTGGTTTACCTCTAAATAATCTGATTTTATTTTCAGTAAGTAGTTGGACATTATTAAATATTCTGTTTTTAGTGACGAGATAAGTTGTGTTTAGAGAGGTACTGAATTGTGCGTAGAAGATGACAGTTGCCACGTTAACTTGTGACGCAGGACGTTTATAACTAAGCCGAGATAACGTCCGTTAGTAATTCGGCTGCTATTATCATTCGGGCTATTGTGGCTATTAATGGCTCCAGATGGACAGGATACGATAAGAATTCCAGCTCTGGCGATGGTTTTCTGCATCATCGTAGTTTTTTCCCCATTCTTTTTCTAGATGGATGCTTGAAAATGTAACTAAATTTGACCTTCCGCTTGCGTTTTCCGTTGACTAGTCAACGTAAGTTTCAGGTGGCTCAAAAGGGCATTCAGAAGTTTGGCCTCACAGAAAATTTAGCCATTCTCCAAAGTGATATTAGAGTATTCAATGGAACTTGTTTCACCATGATAGGCTGAGCTTTATGAATGATTAATAATAATAGCCTATTGTCCAATTTTCAAAGGAGGGGACTTTTAGAAAATACAAACACTTTAAGGCTAATACTGATAACATTTTACTATATTATTAGTGTTATTTTATAGATATTGTTAATATATATATATATAATGTGATAGCTGCAGATCACGTGACTTGTCGTATGAATGAATATGTGAAAGTAAATTTAGTAACTTTTTTAGCTGTCAAATAAAACCTTTACTATGAAACTTGGGCTATATAAGTACGCCTTGCCGTTACTTATTTGCTCCCCGGATCTAGATACACGTTTGCTTTTGTCATTGTTAAAGAGGATACTAGGAAAGGGATGCTACTTTCCTCTGTTCTGGAGGAAAAGACCGCTAAAGTTAATTTTCCCAACCCTATTCAAGATTTTTTCTAAACCCCGCGTCTTAATTAATTACTTACGTCGGATGAAAAGCTTATGTACCAATTTCCCCAGTGTGCTAGGAATTAGAGAGGTTGAATTTAGATCAAGGGTACCGGCATTTGCGTGGAGGGAGAGTAGAAAAACATCTGGGTGGAGGGCGGAGTACCCTTAGTTTACCCGACTGGGACTCGAACCCCGATTTCTCCTTCATCGGCAGTCCCAGTCTATTCTGATAATTACACCTGGGACCATTCGGCGACCGAAGCGGGTCACATTCAATATTACTTTCTGTTCAAATCCCGATGAGGGTCTTCGCGTGGTACGATAGCAACTGAGTTTGGAGTTTTAAAGACGTAAACTTGGTTTACTTTGAAAGCTATTAGCCTAACCTTGAATGACGGACATACACTATTGCCCTGTCTGCGCCATGGTGGAACAATTCAAGGTAAGCTTTAATGCAAACGAGGGGGTACGTGATTTGTTTCACGCCCACACGACAGAAACATTGTCCTGGAAAGTCTCTCTTCCTCCGTAAACCACCCCCCCCCCCCC
>CABFWO010000426.1:76842-97496 GCA_902155825.1 Timema genevievae
CCCGTGATTCAGGGGATCCTCTTAGCGATGCGGCAGCGGACGCGACATAGGAGTGGAAGTGACGTCGCTATCAGTATTACCTCACGAGCCGGCGGGTTCGGTCGGTGAAGGAGTGAGTGGACTCTTCGAGAGGTCTGTGGCCGTCATAGGAGGGCGGGCCTGGTAGCCACATCCTTCCTTCCTTCTTCGAAGGATGTGTTTTATTTGTATCGGTGCAAGGAGCTATTTTTGTTTCCGCCGTATTGTTTATATATCGTTGTACTTCGTGCGTGGGGTCTTCAGTAGTGCTCGAGGTGTGATTCGTGAAACGCGTGAAAAGAAAGTGTCGTTTTAATAACAGTGTGTTATTTCTAGTTACTGTTTTACGGTTCTTTGGGATGGGGGACACAAGAATAATGACCATGTGGAGAAGTGAGTAGATGTGTTTATATTATTCTACCATCGCATCTTACTACCTGTTCGGGTTATAAGCTCATGTACTAATTATTACTCTAACGTGTTATGGATGAAAAGATTGTGTTTTGAGGAAGTGTACCCGCTTTTGCGTGTAGGGAGAGNACCCGTTTAGGATAAAACCACTCTCGGAACACCCGACCTCAATTCAAACCCCGATCTCCTTGTAGTCTAGTCTATTTGGAGTGCGACGCCATAGACCACACGGCCACGGGTCCTTCCTTCTAACTTTAGATTAGAAAATATAAATATATTTCGTACCAAATGAATGGCACTAATAAAATAATGGAATTAATTCTTTAAATCATATCAATATAATCCATTTAGGATGCATTGCTATAAACCGGAATTTTCAATTTTCTGAATAAAACAATTCACTGTTTCTTTAACGGTACTAATAGTGTCCCCATTTGAGTATATTATTTTGGGTTTGGTGGTGTTGGGGGTACAAGGGGGAAACGTGGCTAGTACTGGATTATGTATGAAAATATCACCCTGGATGTGTAGAGGTCGAGTGTTTTAAGTACAAATAGTAGGCTACATTCCTTTAACATTATTTTCCTGGATATTATTATATTAGTCACGTTTGTATGACAAATAATTATATCAAGAGGAAGCCTTGAATTAAAAACTTGACTATTAATACACTAACAAGCATAATACGTGTAACATAAAACAACAAATTATATAATTATATCATTATTTACCTAATTTTATTAATGCCTGCAGCGTTGACATTTTTCTAGCCCATTAGTAAGTGCAGTGCTTAAAACACTCCTTTGCTATTAATATTAAATAATGATTTTTTTTAGCACCACGTCTTAATACACATCTGGGTTAAGAGCTCATGTACTAATTACGCTTATGGTTTTATGGATAAGGAAGGCCATATTTAGAGGAAGTTTACCCGCATTTGCGTGGAGGTAGAGTGGAAAACAATTTTGGAAAAGCCACCCTCAGTACACCCGACCGAGATTCGAAACTTGATCTCCCCGTCATCAGCAGGCTAGTCTACAGCAAGAATAGCACGTTATACCATGTAACTAACAAAACGGGTCAGGCCCGGTGCATACATCCGTTTCTTTTAACGGGCGGTGTCGTAGCGGGACTGGACAAATCAATACACACACTGCGGGGAAATGACGCACAGTACTCATTCTGCCGCCATTAGAGATGGATGTATGTCAGTGTAATTTGGGATTATCTTGTATACAATCCGATTAATAGAATTAGAAAATAGTTAGGTAATATTTTTTCCTCGAAATATGGTACTGAGAGACTTGAGCCGCGTGTGCGGTACCGTTGCGGTTCTGTGAAGAACTGCGGGTCAATATGCACGCAAGATGGACGTGCGGTACCGCAACGTCACCGCATGTATGTGTACACTGCTCCATCTATCTTATAGTATCCCAAAACATGATTCTGGCACCGCAATAGAACCGCACGTTATATATATATTTTTTAAATGGGTGTTTGCACCGAGCCTCAAGGTGGGATGGAAGACTTGAGAAAAGGCCAGTGTTTTTGCACTTTTTATGGCAAAACATTTTTTGTACAAAATAAATAAAATATTGGTCCACTACAAACATGGAGTTTAATTTTCCTCACGTGTTTATATCAACAGTTCCTGAATAACTTTCATGAGCATGGTGGCATTATCTAAGACATTTTTTAAATGAAGAAAAACAAGTTGTCCTTTAATTTAAGAATACCCTTGAAATTTTAAGGGTCATTATGTGAAGAAAATTATATTCTATGTTTGTACTGGAGCAATATTTTTGTTTATTTGTTTTGCCATAAAACTGCAAAAATAGTGACCTTTTTTCGCGCCTCCTTCAATCCCACCTTAATACTAAAATATTAATTTAGCACAGTTGGTAGCGCGTTTACCCAATGTTTTAAGGGTCTCTTATTCGATTCTCATAAATGAGCAAAAGGTATCACTGTAAAATTTGTTTTTGTTCCTTAAATAGTCTGGGAAATTCTCATATTGTTTGCCTTGGAATTAAGATAGAAATAATAGCATTCACAGACCTGCGTAGCCAAAAATTATTGCCAGAAAAGGACCGGGTAGTAAAACCCGCGACTATGCCCACGTAGTCTAAATGTCAAGCTCATTTATTTATTTTTTAAAATTTAATTACCACGTCTTACTACCTGTTCAGATTGTACGCGGTGGTGACCTGGCGGTCTAGGGGTAAGGTGTCGGACTTGTGTGTTGGGAGTCCGAGTTTCAATTCTCGGTCCCAGCACAGGTTTATCTGATTGCCAAACCCTTCCTTCACCCCTGACAAGACGTGTATTAATCATAACTTGTGAATGTGTGGAGTGACAGGCCTCCACCGTGGTTCGGATCCCACGTTAAACTGTAGGTCCTCCATTTAATCTAACAATTACCCTACCGCTACACATTATCGTAAGTGCGTATAACCCGAACGGTTAGTAAGACGCGGTGCTAATAATAGATTGTAGCACTCATTTATTGAGAATTGCTGGAGACTGGAAAGTTGGAGTTAGAATCACCACGTGGTATTCTGAGGGGGATTTTTCTTAAAAAGCTTCTCCAGCCTCCACGCAAATTCGGGTACATTTCCTCTAAATTATACCTTTCTCATACTTACAAATTATAGTAATTAATATTTATCTAGATGCGCCGTGTCTTGCTGCCCGTTTGAGCGATCTGTATTTTACACTGATGGGAAAGGTATTAGGAAGGTGTTTTTTAAAGTAAATGTAACCACATTTGTGTTGAAAGAGAGTGAAAAACTATTTAGGTAAAGTCACTCTCATTACACCCGCACCACCCGACCTCTGCGTTTGTGGCAATCCTGTCTGATTCGAGAGTGACGCATTGGTTCATGTTTTACACCAACATGGTTTCAAAAAACAAATAACCCCACCGAGTATTGTTTCCTTATAGACTTTTATATTTGGCTAGCTTTCTTTATGGTTAGCACGTCCACACATTTAGGAGCTTCTGGGATGGTAATACTACTCGACAAGTTGAGTCATTTAATTATATAATCACCAGTGGATATCTTTATGACGTTTACGAGCAGCTAGTTATAAAACCATTAACAATATGGACCGTCATTGCTTGCATGGAGTGCAAATCGCAAACTCTGAATCGGATTTACTCCACAAATCAGCAAGAGGACCTCCCACACGATTCTATCTATACGTCTCGGTCGACAATCCGTATAGCACGACGCAGTATAATAATAATAATAATAATAATGATAATAATAATAATAATAATAATAATGTTCTAGTTGTTGAATATTTTACAGTCGTCGTTTGTAGAATGAACTCTATTTACAAGTGGGTCGTGCTCTGGGAGAACCATCAAGGTGTAGAGAGAGTTGTGGGTGGTTACTACAGCCCTGATGGTTATTGGATGATGACATCACTTGAGAGTGTCGTGGATGTGTACTAGCTCCCTCATGACCAAAGGATAGTGACATCACTTGAGAGTGTCTTAGGTGTCTACTATCTCCCTCATGGCCAAAGGATAGTGACCACTTGAGAATGTGGTGGATGTGTAGTAGTCCCTCATGACCAAAGGATAGTGACATCACTTGAGAATGTTGTGTGTGTCTACTAGCTCCCTCATGGCAATGGGATAGTGACATAACTTGAGATTGTGGTCTATACTAGCTCCCTCATGGCAATGGGATAGTGAAATAACTTGAGATTGTGATCTACACTAGCTCCCTCATGGCCATAGGATAGTGACATCACTTGAAAATGTGTTGGATGAGCAATAGCACCCTCGTATTGTTCAGTGAGAAATTTGAGGTTACTGAGGGGAATCTCGAGACTCAACCTTGAAGAGTCTCTACACCTTGATTAGGCCATCACGCATCACTTCAAGGAATTTTACGACCCTTGACTAGGTGTGGCCTTGTTGCCTTTTAGGACTTNTACATATTATGATCGGTAGATTTTGTTGCAGTTTTTATAGCAAAATACCTTTTTTGGCCCAAAATAGGGAGGATATGGTTTCATTGGAAGGTTTAATTGACTCTTCCGCATATAGTAATCTCAACAGTTCTTAAATATTTGTGACTGGCGAGATTAAACAGGACTTTCCATCCTTATTTTAAAAATATTGTTCAAATGCCTCTATCCTCTTAACAAAATATATTTAAGGATTGCGAATTTCAAAATATTAATATTCTGTTAATTAATTTTAATATTTTAGCACCACATCTTACTACCCGTCCGGGTTATACGCAAGTGCTCATTATTTAAACACTGTTTTGACGATCTTATTACTTTCTCTCGAACTCTCTGAGTGTACGTAGAAAAATTGAGAATTAAATATTTTGATAGGTGTTGACATTTCGTTATCCTCTGAAACTCAAATCTAATCTCATTCTAATGAAAAAGAAGGAAAAGCTCGGTATCTGATTTGGTTTCTATAACATCTGATTTTAAAATTTTCTTTTACTTTTATCTACGAGTAAATAAGCAAAGATTGGTATTCTGATTAGATATTCTGAAAATTGGCACCTGGACACGGGAATCGAACCCGAGACCTCTGGCTTAGTACGCCAATGCTCTAACCACTTAGCTATCCAGGATTCGTCCCGTGCTCAGGGTCATTCTTCACTCATATTTTAAGACAGAGTCTATGATGGACTTAGCGGAAATCTTCGGCTACAAGTATGTGATTATATTAATATCACGAGCTATCAGATAACGCAGCCATCTTCGACTTGGTAGTTGGCTTATTACTGCCACTTGTACAAGTACACATTTGTAGACGACGATTTCCGCACGTCCATCACAGACTCTACCTTAAAATATGAGTGAAGAATGACCCTGAGCACGGGACGATTCCTGGATAGCTCAGTGGTTAGAGCATTGGCGTACTAAGTCAAAAGGTCTCGGGTTCGATTCCCGTGTCCAAGTGTCATTTTTCAATTTTCAGAATATGATATCTAGTTGGAGTAATCCTCACTAAAAGCATAAATAATAGTGTTGGCTATTTGATTCTTAAATTCTGATTAGAGGTTTAAAATATTGGATTCGGACAAGACTAATTTTTATTTATGTTTGCCATAAAATATGTTCATCGTAAAACTACAAAAATACGACCCTTTTCTTTCCATCCCACCTCACAAATAGTTATGAGCTCCCCATCCACGGTAATAGTTATCAGGAAGGACACCGACCCTTTTTTTCATTTAGTATATAATGATGAGTTACATACCCTGTATTGATCACATTACATTGTTAGGATAGTCAAGTCTCACATATTACAGTGAGTAGGACACGCAGCATGAATTGGAGAAACTAGAACCGTGTTCGGGGTGTTGACTGGCAAACCAAATGGAAAGAGACCATTGGGAAGACCTAGACGCAGATGGGAGGATAAATTAGAATGGACCTGAAATAAATTGTGTAATAAGGTGGACTGTATAGAACTATTTCAAGATAGGGATAGGGTGTAGTGAAGTGGACTGGATATAACTATCTCAGATATAGATAGGGTGTAGTGAGGTGGACTGGATAGAACTATCTCAGATATAGATAGGGTGTAGTGAAGTGGACTGGATAGAACTATCTCAGATATAGATAGGTTGTAGTGAGGTGGACTGGATAGAACTATCTCAGATATAGATAGGGTGTAATGAAGTGGACTGGATAGAACTATCTCAGATATAGATAGGGTGTAATGAGGTGGACTGGATAAAACTATTTCAAGATAGGGATAGGGTGTAATGAGGTGGACTGGATAGAACTATCTCAAGATACGGATAGGTGGCGTACTTTTGTAAGTGTGGCAATGAACTTTGGGGTTCCAAGTGCCATAGAGGAAGTGAATACAAGTTCTTTCTGCCCTCACCTCCCGCCCTCCTTTATCCACTAGTAATTAAGAGCTAGCGAGGCTTATGCTTCACCGATCTACAAAGTAATTCAATCCCCGAGGGATTTCATCATCTTTCATTCTCGTGATGCCTGTACCGTGTAGCCCGAGGTGCCACTGCTCTAAGTATGTCATCTCCAAGAAGGTGTGGTCCTGATTGTCAACCTCGAGGAGGGCGAGACGTGTTCGTCGCACAGTTCGGCCATTGTCTGGTTCTTTTAGTATCAAGTCACCAGAGCCGAGATAACGGGGATGGTCTCGTAGTTCACTCCAAAGTCGTTCGTTATTTTGATCACTTCCTCAAACGATTTCCATAGCCGTGAGAACTGCATGTGTTGGATCGATTTGGTTCTTTACCAAGTCACATTATTTTAACAGTGGCATTTAAAGGTACAACTTTGGACAGAAATGCAGTGACCGCAGAATTTCACGAAATGAATTTTTCACGAATGAAATTTGATGATTTACGTAAATACTCAACTTAGGCCCTACATTTAAAAAACATCGGAATAAAATCTTTAAAATTATGTAGTTTTCTTAATTTATTATGCTGTAATATTTACATCCCAAAACATTATGATACGGTATACATTTTTCGGTAAATCATCAAACGTATGTCCTAGGATAAACCTGCCAGCATTTTTTAAACAAAAGTTCTACAATTTTAATTATTTCTTGTTGAGCTGAAAAATTTGCGAAGTTATTAAAATAGTTCTTATTTTGTCGAAATTTAATTAAAATAGGACAAACGGGTGATACTGTATAGTTTTAAAATAGTTTTCTATAAACATGTAGCTCCAGCTTATAGCATTAATAAAACAGCAATAGGCATAGCTTTAGTTTATAGTCCGTTCCTTATACCCCATATTTGGCTAAATTACAAGTCTTGCGCTCTCTCTCTTTCTCTCTCTCTCTCTCTCCCCCCTTCCACCTCCCCTCCTACACTTAGCATTGATCTGAAGTCTGCTCCCTTTCTAAGAAGTTGCAGTACAGTAATGCATGCTTAATTTAAGTTGTTCTATATTATTTTGCTAAAAGCTGTAGTTATAGGCCTATCTATTTACTTGATCCATAGTTGGGTGCTATGCATATAGAGTATGAATAAAATAAACTGGAACCTATTTCACTTATTACCCATAGGTTATGTTCTCGTTAAACTCATTGTAGGTCATGTAGTGATATCACTTCAACTTCATTCATAGCCGACATATCCAGATATTTTTTAACTAAACTCACCAAAAAGACTATCCCTCTAAAATGATCCAAAAATCTACAATACACTTTTTTAAATGTTGTCTGAAACATAACTCTTTTAATGGTGTTTATATAATTTTCCAATTATATAACATCTTAAATTGTCATGTCTAATATTTAAAGCTTATAAATTATTTTTAAAATGCCATGTGTTTAACTTATTCTATTGTATTTTCTAGACCTATCACCTGTGCGATGGCAGCGCCGCCACGTTTCCGACACGAACTGCTACAGCGTCAAAGAGCGGATCGTCGTGATGGGTACTGCTGCCGAGCGCAATGGGCGCTGTTGGTCTCCTCACCGAAGACGCCACTCCTCTAAGATCACCCCTCCTATAACACCCCCTACCATTCTACTCGATGGATCACCGGTTCCATGCACACCTTCGTCAAGGGAGAAGCGTAACCCACTCCTCGATCGCGTCAAGAACACCCGCTTGTCTTGCTTCCGTTCTTCCGGCACTGCGTCACAGCCGGATGAGTCTTCCGGAAGTGAAGCCGGATCCTCCTTGTCAAATTTCAACCACCCGGAAGATGATGACGACTGCCAGGAATTACTTAGCTGTGATCAAGACAGCCTTGACGATAAAGATCTTAGTTCTGTCACGCCAAGTCCTTCGTGTCTCCTCCGGTTAGATCATCAGATCATAAAGGAAGTGGAAAATGAAGGTGATGCGAGTGAGTCAGAAATTAGCAGCGTGTGTTACGATCCTTCATCTCATATCAGACCTGGTGGTAGGGTCCATGTCGACAGGACAGGAGTGTACAGTGTATCCAAGTCTAATGAAAATGTTGTGTACTTTAGTAGTCAGGAAGAGGATTTGCGGTATCACGAACAGGGAGATGATTCCGGAAGTCATTTGGAGATAAATATAGGAGACATACACAAGTCGCTAGGAATATATCCCTCAAAATCCTTAGGGGACAATAGTACAAAACAGCCCAAATCAAAATGGAGGAGGAACTCAAGAGATTCTGTGAGCTCAACGTCATGTCTCTCTGCCAAATTGAGGGCCATGTCGGAAAAATACCTCAAGTCCTCCACTAGTCGTTTCTTGGATAAATTGTACCGCCACACCGGGATAAATACTCAAACCAGCGAGTATAACGAAAATGGAAGTGATAAGAAAAACAAACCGTCCACAAAGGCAAAGCTGAGGAGTTTCTCTTACGGTGCATTGCCTGGTATCGAAGAGTTTCAGAGACGGCACAACCCCTTGTACCATGAGGAAGATGAAGACATCCACGATCACATTGGGGCTATCGAAGACCTGGGTCACGTCAGTGCAAGGGAAGTGGAGGACTGTGATAGTGGCATTATCGTCAACGATTCCACGACATCATCCATGTTAGAAGGTGGCCTGTGCAATAGAGGCTCGTGTCGGCGAGAGAGCATCACCTCTCATAAATGTACTCATGGGCATTCTGGTCGAGTTTGCAGTCATCTTCGAAGCGCTTCTCAGGATACATCAACGTTCAATATCGCTCTGTCACTATCATCCAAACTTTCACCCTGCAGAGATCAGACCGACTACTAACTACCTAGATGAGAATGTTGACGTGTGGAGTAATGGAAGTCGTGAGGAAAGTGCATTGGAGCACACCGACGATGATGTTAGTTCCGAGAGGAAATGTCCTCAAAGGGCCGCTTCATTGGACAGGCGAGAGATGTTTCGCAGGTACCATTCGGGGGAGTTTGGCGGTCACGATAAAAGGATTTCAGAAACATGTAGCCCAGAACTGATGCTTGAGCTGACAGATAAACAACGAAGACGGCAAAGGATTTCATCGACGAACGTAGACTCTGAGATAGTTAAATCTGCCCCCCCTTTGCCACCTCATCGTAATGAGGTGGATGCCGTTGACGCCACAGGACCCACAAACTTGAGGAGGGAGTTCAAGGTCGTCCGACTTTGCAGAAACGAGCCCGGAGAGGAACTTGGCATCTTCATAGCTAAGACTTTGTTGTCTGAGCAAGGGAATCCCGGATATGTCATCGCTCATATTGTTCCTGGTGGAATAGCTGAAAGGTAATTAACTAAAACTTGTTTTGATAACTAAACCTTAGTATTAAAAACATACATCAGCTGAAACTACAATTTTTCTACGTCTACATACAATATGTATCCTACTGAAAAAAAATTAATAGAATGAATAAAGATTCGTAAAATGTCTGATACTTTGTAGGAACAGTATAAATATTTATATTTTTAATGGTAAAGTTATGAAAATAAAAGAATGGCATGCAACTAATTGATACAGTCTAACTTTCATAGGAAATTCCTTGTATAACAGCTAGAAAAGTAGCTAGATCTGCTTTCACGTATTCAAATGTCAAGTAATGTGATCTGTAACTGATAAATTTTAATATATATCATCAATACATATAAACTAACACTTATAATATAGTAAAATACTATAAATGTTAACAGAAAAAAGTTTGTGTTTTCAAAAGGATCTCCTTATGAAAATAAGACTGTATTCTGGGATGGATGACTACCTCTAATGATTTATTAAACGTGTATTTGAAATATTGACAAAAAACAACCTAAGCAGTGAATCTGTTGGTAAAGCTTATACCTTTTAAAGACACCTATTGACAATTAAGGTATTATAAATATGTAAGCTAGTTTATGACCACACGCGTCGTATCACCATCGAATTTTCTTGGTTAGAATCCTGACCGGTTTAATATACACCTTAATCGTCCCCAATACTCGTGGGTCATTTGTTAGTCGGTGCTAGTTATTGTTGTATTCTATTCAGATGTTAGAGAGTTATTTATCCTGCAAACGTTTTGTGTTGAGTTTATTATATATAGAACAGTCATTTAATTTTTTAGTTTAGTCGAATTTAATGAAATAATTCTACTATTGATTACATATTAGGAACATATTTTAAGGCCAGCTCTTTCATATTAGGCCGGATGATTTTTTTTTCACCGGGATAATAAACAACAAACTAAACAACACAATTGACATTGCTTCGTGACCCACGAAAGTTAAAAGGTGGTGGCTGAAATGTCCAATAATGGGAGTCCTGCAAAATTTGAAGAGGTCAATAAAGAGTATGTTACATTACAAGTTGATTGTGAACTACGAACATAGTAATTTATTTGAATGTTGCATATGTTATATTTTTAGGGATGGCACTCTGCAAGTTGGTGACGAGATTGTTAACGTCAACGGCCGCCGCTTGCGAGGACTTACGATGGGTGGAGCAAGAGAGGCTTTGGGCAGCGGTCTCTCCGAGGTGGACCTTGTAATAGCTCGCCCTCTCCACCCACATGACATCCTCCATGAAGCAGTTAAGCGCCGCTCTTCAGGTTCTCGTCGTATCTCCATCAGCAGAGACACCATGCTCGAAAGTTCCGTAGACTACGAAAACGTCTCGTTACTTCCACAGAACAGAGACAACTACTTCAACACCTCGGAGACTTCATCTTCTGTCCGCAGTAGCATGTCTTTCAGTCCCGACTCACTCGCCGAGAAAGAGAGGATAAACTCTACATCGTCAGAAGCCACCATTGCTATCGATGGCATTAGAGACGAAGTGTTTGACAACAACGACAAAGTCTTCAGTTCGACACCCAAAGCCGTGAAGAAGCGTCACCACTTTCAGAAAAACTCGAGCGGTAAACTTTACCGAAGGAATGTCGTCAGCTACTCTGAAGGTTTGAAATCTTCTTCCGCTTTGGGGAAGAAGGAAGCCTCCGTTTTCGAAAACGAATCTAAAAGTACTGAAAAGCATCCGAAAAGTAGGAGTAAGAACATCGATAAACTGACGTCTAAAGTGTCGCTGGGCTCAAACGAAATTGACTCTCTTACGCCAGCGACCAACTTCTGTACGTTGCCACGCCGACCGAGGTCAACGGTTTGTACCTTCCACACGGTGATCTTCGAGAAGGGTTCCGGCAAGAAAGGTCTTGGGTTTACAATCGTTGGAGGCAGAGACTCGCCACGTGGAGCCCTAGGAATCTTTGTGAAGAGTATCCTGGCCAATGGTCAGGCAGCAGACGATGGAAGATTACGAGCAGGTGAGGAAGATATTATTTGAAGAATTGAAGTATATAAAATGTTAGGCGTTAGAGCTGAATGTAAGCATGCTTGACACTAACCTACCACGCTATTTTATCCACTATATGATTCTTAATCCTATTTATATAAAAAAAAATACCAATGAGATTAGTTCAAAACCGTCCTTCACATCTTGTAGATTAGATAAATGCATTGAAAGAAATAACCAAAGATTTTATATCAGGAGATGAAATAAAATAGGCAGGCCCTCTTTATTGAAAAGAAGTAGAAGTTGGTCAAAATTGTAAATGGCTAAATAAAAAAAAATTGAGTTTATCAAATACTGACGTTTTCTCAAAAGAACATTAATTTTTTGAAAACTCAATATTGATATTTTATTTCCATAAACGAAGGCTAGTAAACAGTTTTTTTTTTAAAAGAGACTGCTGCGGTTTTGAGGTAAGCTTTGTGGAGCCCTTGTTTACATTTGGACTAAAGAGTGGTTTAGCACTTCTCATCACTGATTCATCTTGTCCCCTTAAGATAACAAGAATGAAAATTAAATTATACTATAAAATAGTCCGACATATATTTTTCTCCGTGGGAGTATTTGTATGATTGATAATAAATTTCACGATCGAGTCTCAACCCATACGAGTCCATTAAAAGCCCACTTGAGCATAAACATTGACCTGAACGGCAAGGGCGTAAAATGCTATTTTTTTTAAAGGAGGGTCCATTATAAATTTGATGTAATGGGTCATTACAGTTCCTTTATTCCTCAAGTTTTTCTCTTTTAGTGTGTAACTAAAATATTTTACTTTTTATCTGAGCCCTACTAGCTTGTCTAATTCCAAGAATCTCCCTTTGTTCTCCACCAGGATGCACTAAAACCATACTATGTATAAAATATTGAGAGTCATGGTTACTTTATGTGAATATTTAACTAATAATTAATTAGTTAATTGACCCACTTCAGTGGTAAAATGGTTTAAGTTGTCACTCTCGAAAATAGACTGGACTGCCGATGGCGGAGAAATTGAGGCTCTAATCCCAATCGGATGTTCTGAGGTTGGGTTTCCTTAAATGGTTTTCCACTCCCCCAACACGCAAATGCATATAATCTTCTTCTAAATTAAACCTTAGTCATTTCTTACACATTAGCGTAATTAGTATATATGCGTATAAAGGATGTAGTAATACGTGGTCCTAAAAAAAATAGTAAGTTAAGTGGTATTTAAAATGAATAGTAAAATAAAGAAGCACTACAGGTACTTTAAGATTTCATATGTATGTGGAACCCCCATTATAAGGGTCCATCATTTCACAGGGGGAAGAGGGGAATAGACCTAGCTCATCTTTAATACAACCTTTCTTCGCCCATGTTGAACAGGCTATGTTTCACATGTCGACGCTACATCCTAATGTATGAACGCGCAGCTACGATGCTGTAAGGCAGTGGTTACCAAATGGCCTTAACCAGAATTGATAGAATATATGATGCTATTTCAGTGGTGGGCGGGTAGTAGACATAGAAGGCCAGCAAAAATAAATAAGTAAAATAACAAAAAGGAAAGAAAATCACGTTTTTGAATTAGTATAGTCCTACTCGTATAGGATTTGAACTTGAGTCACTGTTTAAAGTTTTGCCGGGCTGTAGAAGTATGTCAAGTTTTTAACACAAACCTCCATCGAAAATAATTGGGGACCCCTGCTGTAAGGTGTAATGTGCGGGTTAATATTTCAGGTGACGAGGTGCTGGCGGTTAATGGCCAGGTTTGTCACGATCTGAGTCATTCCGAGGCTGTGGCGCTCTTCAAGAAGATCAAATCTGGACCTGTCGCGTTGCACATCTGTCGCCGTGTCCGCATAAGAGACGCGTGAGTATTTATTTTAGTCACGACTAGGTTAACTTTTTTTAAATTTGAAAATTGATGTAAAATTACACCTATAACTGGAGTCGAACCTAAGGCCTTTAAGATGGAATGTAGGGGGTGAGGGAGGATAGGGAGTAGAGTTAGAGGTTATTGTAATTTTTGTATGGTAAAAAACCTTTTTGGCTAAAAATAACACCAAAAAAAAACCGCTCAAATATATATACGCTTTTCTCAACTTTCGGTGTATTATAATTTCAGAAGATAATAAATATTTGTCATGAACATCGAGGAATCCGAACATGTTTATTTACCTTTATTTTAAAAGGTGTAAGCTCAAATATCACTATGCTCATGACAAATATTAAAAAATAGTCATAGAAAAATTTTACTTAAATAAATTACTGCTCCATTATATTCGTTATTTTGGACATATATTCGTTTTGCTACTAAAACAATAGAAATACAAGATTTATCTGATTGCCAAACCCTTCCTTCACCTCTGACAAGACGTGTATTAATCACAACTTGTGAATGTGAGGAATGCCAGGCCTCCACCGTGGTTCGGATTCCACGTCAAACTGTAGGTCCTCCATTTCATCTCACAATCACCCTACCATTTCACATTAGCGTAAGTGCGTATAACCCGAACGGGTAGTAAGACACGGTGCTAATAATAATGATAATAATGATGATAATGATGATAATGATGATAATGATGATAATGATGATGATGATGATGATAATGATAATGATGATAATAATAATAATAATAATAAAATACAGACCTTAACTCGCGTCCCCTTCCATCCTACCTTAAATCGGCCCTCTTGCCGCCAAGCCATCTAGAGTAATTATATGCCCAAGGTTATAGATCACCTCTAGTAATGGGATAGCATCGATAAATATAAACTTGCTAATCTGTAAAACCAATAGCGTAGCTAGTAAATAAGCCTATAAGCCGAATGGTTAGAAAGACGCGATGCTAGAAAAGAAAACAATAGTTATTATTAATTTTATTTTGATATTCCTTGTGTTATTTATTAAAAAACCAGGTGTTATTCTCTCAATAATTTGTTCACAGATCGACAAAAGCTAAATCTTGCACGGATCTGGTCCAGTCAACTGAGCCTGATGAATGATCTTCAGTCATGTGACACCCATCATTGTTGCCACCACAACGAAACAGCTTTTCTCTACAGCCTACAATGTCTAATGAAGTTCACAACCCAACACAAACTTTTATCAGATTGAATAACTCTATTGTTCATTTTTGATTTACAGTGTCGAGCAGCTTAGTAGTAAAAAAAGGTTGAACACAGATTGATTTATTTTCAGAAGCCGATAATAATTTATTATAGCTTATGCCTATTATTTCTGAGGCTGTGTTTTGTATACCGAATAAATACTTTTACATACTCTTTTCACCAAGAACACCCATGTTTTGTACACTTTTGTAAGAAGATTACAAAATAAATTTATGTATTAATATTTTAAAACTTGAAATAGCTGTTTTGTATTAATTTAGAATCAATTTTTTATACAATTATCTTTAAAAAATCATGTTCAAATTGAATAAATAGGCCTACCTTACAGTTATAAGGGTTTAATAAACTAGAAAACTTGTGCAATGCATCTAAAAAATTAACACATTATTCTAAGTTACCAAATTATTTTATATTTGACTTTTATATTCCTTTGAAAATAAACTATTTTTTTAATTATGTTTACTAATGTGTGTTTCTTTCATTTTTGTTGCTGGAAAATTGACATTTAAAAAACAAGCTCAGTTGTATTTTTATACTAAAATGATTAAATAATAAGTAGCACATGTTGTTGTTTAATTCCCCCACACATGTGAACAAATAAAACACTTTTAGCTTCTAGATTCCAAAGTACATAATTATAGCTATTAGGTACTCAATCAGATCTTATTGAGGGTAGAGTCACCATATGTTGAGGCATTTATTTATAATATCTTTCAATGGGCCATGGTTAATGTGGACAGATTGAACAGTTTAAATAAAATTGATTTAACAATAAATGGGTGAATTCGCCAACAAATAAAATCAAATATACTTAAATATAAATATATAAAATATGTCAACAGTTTTAATAGACTTATTTTAATTTGATTATGGAAGCAGAAAGGTTAAATAAGACATTTTTACTCATGAGCTCCATTAAAGAGACCAGTTTAAACCTTTTTACTAATTACAAAATGTTAAGTATCATTTTTAAAGATGAATGTTGTTAGTTACTTTATTAAGGTGGGGATGTAGAGAACGTGAAGAAATACCAATTTTTTTGCAGTTTTTATATAAAAATTTGTTTTGGTCAAAATGAATCAATTATTGCTTTAGTGAAACCAATTCAGTGGCACCAACTTTGCTGTAGGTACCAAGGTGATTTTTGTACACCCAAAAATTTCATAGGAGGAGCATAATGACATTTTTCTCCGCCCCCTCCCCCAAAAAAATTATTCAAGATTCTGAAAGCTTATCCGCCTTTTTGTTTATTTTTCATTTAACTATAATTCTCTGAATCAGAGAACAATACTGGCATATAATGACTGTTAATGTAACACATCTGGTAGAGAATTTCACACCAAGAAAAAAGTTAAGAAATAAGACATTCCTTCAGAAAATATATTTGTAGCTAGTTAAGCAAATGTTATTGTTTGCCTAAATGTGGTTGTTTTTTTCCTGTTGATAAGTAGATATATTTTTATACATACAGAGTAATGTTCACATATCACATATTTGTTTGTTTTTTCCACCACACATCCCTGCATTCCAATAATCACACCCCCCCAAAAATTATCTGAAGTCAGTGCCAATGAAAACCATAGAGTTTTTCTTCACATGATGACCTAAACAGTTGTTGAATATTTGTCAAGGGTGTCCTGGAATTTAGTTAATACTCGTCTTCATTTAAATAGTGTGTCATCTAATGCCTATATGTTCATAACAGATATTCAACAATTGTTCACCATGTGAAGAAAATTAAACGTTTATGTTTATAATGAGGTAATACTGGCCAAAAAAGGTTTCACTATACAAACTATAAAAATACTGGCCTTTTATCGCGTTTTCTACATTCCCACCTTAATAATATAAGCTTATTTAATTTTAAAATTAAAATTAAATTTGGAAAAACAAACATGTTTACCTGCATGGTCGGTGCAAGAGTTTCATGCGCCCTATGCGAGACTTAAAATTATGCGCCTCAGCTGTATTCTGTATAATATAAATAAGCTGCACCCCTCCAGCCCCCCTCCCGCATGAAACGAAATAATAAAGTTCCAAAATGCCGGACAGAAAAAGGAAAAGTAATAAAAATGAGATAAATAAATTTAAAATTATCTCCCCCACCTGAATCCCACAATTCCATTAATCAATGTGTACTAAAATAGTATCCCCTGTTCCCCT
The DNA here is from genome assembly GCA_902155825.1 of Timema genevievae. Taxonomy (NCBI): domain Eukaryota; kingdom Metazoa; phylum Arthropoda; class Insecta; order Phasmatodea; family Timematidae; genus Timema; species Timema genevievae. Next base: position 93,745 of record CABFWO010000426.1, read on the forward strand.
TGATCCTTTAAAAAGGGTTTGATTAAACATCAACGCTATTCACCGACAAAGCAACTCTGAATGGTATAAAGCATTAAATGTGAGCATGTTGTTAATCTCTATTAAAAATATATATTATTATTAAATAACGTATTTAGAGGTTATTTATTTATTTAGAAACAATTTTTAGCCTATTTGATTCAAACAATTATTTTTTTGAAACACACACAAAAACACTACATTTTGTTGGAATACGCCTCTAGTTCTAAGGCTGCGGTCAGAGTAGCATCGTTTTCAGCTGAAAGGTGTAGTTATCGAATAACAGTTTTGGCTTACATTATTAATTCAGAAACACATAAATATTTAGTTACGAGAATGTACTTGCAAACAAGAGTATAGATTAGGGATTCTTGAACTTTCTAGGCTCGTGGAATAATTGTGAAGAGTGTTAGAATTCCGCGGAACCCTTGTTATAATTATTTTTCATAATATTTAGGTTTATCATATTTTATATTTTTTTATTCAAAGTGGAATATGAGTGGCATATTAAACACTTGACAGTGATTAAACTTTAAAATAAAAAAACCTTTTTACTTACTCCCTTTCTAAATTAATTGAAAGATATAAATGACAAAAAATAAAATAAAATACATAATACAGCTAGGCTATAGAGCAATGGTTTTTAAAATATTGCGTTGGATGTTTAGAACAAAAGTTTGATTTCTGGCCTAATTGTTGAAAACGCAACACGCATATCACCCTCAAGATTTAACAGTATATTTCTTGCATGCGTATAACCCGAACGGGTAGTAAGACGCGGTAATAATAATAATAATAATAATAATATATTTCTTGCTTTAGATTTTATTGTTGCCATAGTTGAGAAGGCTTGCTCACACAGATATGAAGTTGAGAAGGGCAAAAGTAGGTCTTGCTTTTCTTACTTAACTAGGATACTCCTCAACCCAAAAACAAGAGAATCCCTGGTATAGATGATTACTTGAAAATCGGTAAATAACAGCCAACAAAAACAACAAACATATTTGATTAGGTCCGACGTTCAACAATCTCTACCAAACTCATTGGTTGTACTGTGCAAGGCCATTGCCAGGGAGGAGTTTTGGGGGTTCAAACCCCCCGCGAAATTTTATGAACAAAATATATATGGCTTTATTTATGGTTCAAACAATATCAAAATTAAGATACAAATACAAATTAGAGGGCTGTGTTACCATAAAAAGCATTTCAGAGAGCTTCTAGAGGTGTTAAATATTTAGAAATTTCCCTAGCCTTCGTCATTTTGGGGGTTATTTTACCATAAAAAAACTTCACAGAGCTTCAAAAATTGTTTAATATTTAGACATTTTCCAAGCCTTCGGCAGTTAATGAGTTATTTTACCATGAAAAAAAACCACTTCAGAAAGCTTCTAGAACTGTTTATCATTTATAATTTTTTTTTCTAGCTTCCAGCAATTGGGGGATGTGCCCACCAAACCCCCCTGAAATTATTGGCTGGCTACGGCCTTGGTACTGTGACCAAATTAATGGAGTAATATGAGAGGGAAACTTTCGGAGAATTCTGCCGAAAGCACCGCTATTTTGACCACAGCCTAATGCACGAGCGTCGAATGGACCTTGTTTACCTGTCCAGCCCTTTTGTGTGTTTGTTTCTACGGATTATAATTCTGGCACCAAGAACATTCATCAATTAGTTTTGATGGCAAATTTTATGTACCCATTCATCGTGTAGAATATGATACGTTAAAACAATGTACGATAACATTAATAAGGGTTAATACAATGCGATAAAAAATGCAATGCTTTAGAATAAATACGCCGATAATGTTTCATATTAATATAAAAACAGTGTTTGATTTCCAAACAAAAATTCATAAGCCATGCATAATTTATTAGATACAGTATAATATGAGCTATTTATGCATGAATGATTTTTATTTGGATGTCTTAGTCTTACACAGTTTTTATAGAAAATAATTCATACAAAAAAAATTAATGTATAATACATAAATGGTTAACTACTCATTGCTACTATAGAACCAATTTACGATCAAATGGCGATCAATTCTTTTGTTAAAAACACATGTGCAACTGTTGTTTCATAACAAGTATTAATTATTATTCTAAGCTAAAATTAATGAGAGTTGTCTATAAATGGAAGGTTATTAGTATTCTCAAATTGATGCTAGTGTGTCAATAAGCTTAATCATACCACCTCAAGAACGATGCTGCGCTCTATCGTCTCTCTCCAAACTACACTAGCTTCATGAAATGCTCGTCAGGTGGCAGGTTATATCCTTTTCCTCTTAAATAGTTATAAGATTGACTCAAAGGTGTCGCTCTAAGATATAACAAGTTTAGCGCGCTCTCTTGGTGGTTTTTAATAAAACCTTTTATAACACAACAGACACAAATATTGACGGTAGACTAATCAAGTATTATTTTATACATATTTATGAACATTAAGGTATAGAACCTTTGAATTCTAATCCAATAGAATATTCATGATTAGAGAAAATATCAAATTCAAGATCTTTAATAATTATATAAGAAAAATAATCCCATTTTAAATTTGGAATTTGTTTTAGAGCTTCTCGTTGATGGTATAGCGCCACAAAATTATGACAAATATAATATCCACACCCAAGTTCAATAGTTCATCAATTAACTGACTGCATGATAGCAAAAATTGGTAACATTTAATAAATATTTGTATTATCTATACTTAAGAATACATATGTACCTAATCTACACGGGGTAGGCAAGAAACCGTGCATATAGCTCAAAAAACAACTCTGTACTTAATAGATCCTCACTAACTTTATACACACCTCTCTATCTTTCCATACTCTCCTCGCTTCAACACAGTCATACATGAGCTTTTATTGTTAAAAATTTCTTAGTGTTTCTCTTTTTCACACATTCGTATGAAACATCTGGCCACGTCTTGCATAGCCTACCCCTTCTTTTTATAAGATTCGGATTCGAAAGTCAGAATTGATAGATAAAATAAAAAATTTAGATTTGTAAAAGATAATGGATTCAACCCATTTTTAGTGACTTTTTTTTTCAATGTGAAATAAACCGTGAATTATTCAAGATACAAAATTAGGTATCCTAAACACCGTTTAGCTTTTAAATAAAAGGTTTTTGAGCAGCTAGAAATTTAAAAAATACTAAAGTAAGAAAACTTCTGATTAAATAATTCAATAATAGTCTGTTCTGCGTACTTCCTCTCTGAAAATAAGATCTGCAATTCAATCGTCATTAGAAGAAATTTGGCTGATAGTTCAAACAAAAATTACTAAATAACTTTCCATGTGTTGAGTAGCTGTCACCCTCAAAAGATTCTATCAATTTTGACAGCCAATAAATAAGTACAGTCATAGTTTTGTCAATGTTGTTTTATATGCTCTATATCAGGGGTCGACAACCTTTATAATATCGCGGGATATACGAGTTTAAAACAAATTTTTGTGGACTGATTTTTTTTAATCAAAGTTATTGTTCCATTTAGTAACTAGTAAGTAGTCAATTTTTATGAACACAATCGTTTGTTTGCCAGGCAAAATGAGTCGGTGGGCCGCATGTTGCCGACCGCTGATTTACAAGTCATTTCTAAGATAATCTGGCACTTTTTACCATTTTATTTTACATTTTCTATTAATAATATTATTACAGACTCTTCAGCAAGTAGAAAGAAAATAAATGGTCGGATAATGCTGCAATGTGTCCGGAAGGGGGTGGGGATGGTT